>VXBJ01005652.1:471867-518927 GCA_013400055.1 Nycticryphes semicollaris
GTGTCCTTCCTCCAGACCTGCAGACAGTGCTCCACACACACCTTGCATCCATCCCCACAACCCCGCAAGTATAACTCATTGTCACTTAATGAAGGTTGAGTGGCTGATGTGAAATTATTCCCATCTACTTCTTTGCAGGGAAGTCCCTGTAGACATTAAATCACTATCTAAACTAGCAGTGACCGTAGTTTTAGTACAGAAGCCAGAATTAGAATGGACCAAAGGAGCTGATTTACCTTTGAACCTTGTTTTTCAGCTGTAGGCTTTGCTTTCTGATTCTGTAAAATTCAGCAGAGTTTAGACTTCGGACTTACCAACCTTTTAAAATCTTCTGCTATTTGCCAGATTTTAATCAGATAGGTGATGGCATGCAGGCCAATTGCTTTGGAAATACTTGTTTACAGGCTTGCAAAATGAAGACCCAGAGGTGCAATTGCTTTCTAAAAATGAGTGGATGGGGGCGAGAGCAAGGAGGAAGAGCCACTTAAAGGGAAGAATTGGGTTGGTGCAAAACAATTTAGCTGTAGCTGTTCACGAATTAAATTTAGGTTGCAAATGGCAAAGAGCGTTCAAGCCATAAGAGGAATGAGTTCTGGAGCAGGCTTCCAGGAGGGGCAGTTGAAGGCAGGAAACCTTACCAGTTTTAAGCTGGAACGTGAAATGTTCTTGCCCGGGATTGTATGACACAGTTGCCTGCAATAGCATGGGAGGAGGCCTGATGACCCAGGAGATCCTTTTCTGTCCCCTGCTCTGCAAGTGGTGACCTTGAACTGAGATAACTCAGGTTGCAGCTAAACTGTGTTTACTCTGAAGCTGATGACTGTAAGATGACTTAGTTCAAAAGCATTTCTGAGTTCTTAAAGGCACATCTCTCCTGGTTTACGTTTCCTATTTGACTTTTCTTATTAAGAGCAGTACGTTCTTCTTAAATTGCACAAAATCTGGCACATGCGTTTCACATAACTTAGTTTTGCCTGTTAGGAAGGAAAGAAATGTGCACAGTATTAAAAAGAAGAAATTAGCAGCAATGCTGCATATGAAACGTGCTATGTTTGTTTGTTCTAACAGCTGTAAGTTCAATTATTTATAAGAACACCTTATGCAAGCTGGTGTTTTATACAGCCATTTGTTTAATTTAGTGAGCTTTCACTGCTCCCTCTCTGCTGTCTTGGCGCTCGCTGAGGAGCGTGGGGAGGCTGTTACCCTCTGCAGAAATGGTGTGGTTCTTCCATGTGCGCTGCTTGCTTATTCAGTCTTTTCATGACATTTATTCTTAGGAGCTTAATGTCTTGTGAAGGAATGACAGGGTGTTCTTTAACCCTTAAAATAAAAATGACAGGCAACATATTTCTCTCTGTATTTCGGGAGAAGAGACTAGTGATACTGGAAGAGAGAGCTGATTGCCTGGGTTAACCTGGAGCTGCCTCTTGGATTCTAACTATTTTTTCTTGCTGTGTTCTGTGTGATACATAGTGAGAAGTACAGAGGAGATGTGCTTTATAGCAAGTGCCTCTAAGGAGAGGAACCTCCTGGTAGAAGACACTGGCTGCAGTGAAGCCCTTTGCCCACTTCCACATTTAGAGCTCCACATTGCTGGTAGGGCTGGATGAGCACAGCATCTGGGCCAGGGGCACTGGTGGCAATGGTAAAAAGGGTCTGGGCTAAATAACTGAGTGCTGTTAGTGAAGTATGGGGCCTCATGTGGTGAGAAGTCAATCATGCGATGGCTGATCATCCCTTAACTTTGAAAAGCCGAGCGTTTTCTCTAAAAGCCACAACTCCCAGGTTGTACTCATATAAAGAAAAACTTGATTTTTTCATTTAAGTGCAACCATAAAACACTTAAAGCTCTTGTATATGGAGAGAAACCTTTGAAAATGTTAAAAAAAAAAAAAAAAAAAACAACAAAAAACCCCACCCCCCACCTCAGAACTGAGAAAGATAAAGAAGGAGTCCAAATCTCAGGAATATAAGGCACCTGCCCAATTAGGTTTGAATGCTCATCTCATGTTTAGCAATTGCTTTAAAATCGTATGCGAGTTGTCAGAGCTGTCGATAATAACAAGAGAAGAAACAAAAGGAAATTACTTTTCCCCCCACACACATTAGACCACCAAAAATAACCACCGGCTGTGATCTTAGCTGAGATACCAGTGACTTAAGAGCGTGTGTCCTTGCTCAGAACTATTAATGAGCTGTTTGTTACCCTCTGCCATTGCAGGGGGAGTACTCGGATGTTTAGAGCATGTGAGATAATCCAGAGACATGCTGTGCAGAAGTAGTTGCCACTTATCTGCATTCCTCCTAAATAGGCTTCCAGATGCACTGCTCTCTTTTCCACACCAAGTAGGGAAGGAGCTGCAGCCTTGGGAGAAACATTCTGGGGGTGAAAGGGAGGAAGGAAGCGTTAAACATCCGTCTAGAGGTATGACCAAAGGAGTTGGTGGATGTTACATAGGGACATTGGCATGTTCAGGGTTACAGCTGCTGGCCTGTGCCCTGAGGAATTCATTACCTTTCATTGTGTTTTGGATGTCTGCAGCTCTGAAGCCTTTGTTGCTATGTCTGTCACATCTCAGGAAAGGCACTAATTCCAGTCTGGCAGGGAGACACTGGTGAGCTGGTTAGAGCAGGGAGCTGGAAGGAGATGGTTTGGGAGTATTTCTATTGGTTTTAATTCGTTTTGTTTTGCCTGATCTGGCAGTACCGGTTTCTCTTTTGTTAATATTGACACAAGGGATCTCATTTTCATTTCCCTTCGAAAGACTCCCTTCTGAAGTGCTACAGTGCATAGTTGTATGTGTGTCTACAGGAGTGGCTTGGCCACGTCTACAGAAAGTTCTTGAGGGGATTTGGGAGCAGCAAATGTTTGCAGATCCACCTGCTCCTACAGACAGCCTGGCAGGGACTGCTCTGTCTAAGGATGTACCATCCCAATGCTCATGGAACAAGTGGTACAGGGGCAATGCTTTGCTCTGCTGTGGCCATGGGTCCGGATCTGCTGGTCCCAAGAGCAGCTAAGGTTGCCCTAGTAAGACTTGAGTATGTGATTTGCATTAAGCTGCCCAGAGAAGCTGTGGCTGCCCCATCCCTGGAGGTGTTCAAGACCAGGTTTGACGGGGCTTTGAGCGACCTGGTCTGATGGGAGGTGTCCCTGCCTGTGGCAGGAGTGGGGGCAGTGAGATGATCTTTAAGGTTCCTTCCAACCCAAACCATTCTGTGATCCTAAACTCAAGGGAGACAGGTAGAATAACTGATGCAAAAAGGCACCTGAAGCATGTTTTCAACTCTAAATGCACACCATGCTTTCCTCAATCTAAACAGCAGTTATTTCTACCTGTGTGCGGAGTCTGAACTGATCAAAATCAACTTTTAAACAGAGTTTCTGGAGTTACACCAACCCAGGCGCTCAGGACTTGTTATGCTCACCCTGAGCTACACTGAAGCCATTGAGTGTATGGGAACCCTGCTTTAAGGGTGTGTTCGTTTGAGTGCTCGAATAACGCTGATTAGTTTCACAGTGAGTGAACACGGGATACTTGTTACTTTAATTGAATTCTGTAATTGCTAGTAAGTGTGGCGGTGTGCAGAAAAGTCATTTTTCTAGATCTAGTTCTAACAAGTTTGTATACCATCTCCATTTAATTTTAGCAAACTTACTTCTTTAATTGCAACTTTATTTTTAACCTCAAATCACTTTGTATGAAAAGTAATTGACTCTTTTAAGGCCAAATAATTGTGCCATTTTTGATGTGAATTCTTTCCTTAATGCTTTTCTTAATGCAGTGAGGGCCAGGGCTTCTCATTACGAGCAGTGTCAAGATGATTCAAAAAGTCATCACTGAAATCAGAGTTTTATGGCAGTTACGCTGTCACTGTTTCTAAACAGAAATGAAACAGTTTGAAAAGTGTAAAGCATGGGGTCACAAGGTTAATTGCTTGGATACTACCATTGTGGAAGGGGACCTGTGTTACTCTGGGATTGAAGCAGCAGTGGACCTTGCCTTTGCCTAGGTATGTGAGATAGTGTTTCTTCTTTCCTCTCCTGAAAAGGCAATAACTCTAGATTATTATTATTGTTATTATTATTTTTCCTCTGCCTTTTTTATCTTGTATACCAGAGGAAAGGATGTGTCCTTTTGGGGATGCTTGGAGTTGAAGACCCTTTCTGTTGTCTTGCGTGAAGCCCACAGAGAGGGCCAGTGCTGAGTCAAAACTTCTGGGTACCAGCAGCCTCCTCCACTTCACGACGACTTTAATCCTAAAGCAGAGTTGAGACTTGGAGCAGCACTGCTCCTGCTTCTAGCTTTCTCCCTGCCCTATGGAGGGACTTGTATTTATCCAGCGAGTTTAACTCGTAAGTTTTCCACACGTAGAAGAGCGTGACACTGCTACAAACCTCCTCTGCCTGGATAGCTTATCATTTTAGCCTGTTTCTTTCTGTTTTCTTGAACTAAGGCATCTTTCTGTATCCAAAGCGTACAGAGCTCAGAAAGACCATTATTATTAGTGTACATTTGTCTAAATTTTCAGGCTGTGCCAACCATTACTATTTCAGGGTACTTACTGCTAATATGAAATGGTAGAAACGAAAACCAAAAAAACTGTAAGGGCAGGCAAAGTCGGGCAGCAGACCTGGAAGTTTGGTTGAGCTTTTGTTGCTGACTGGTTTTAGATTGTGCCTTCCACTTCACACTGAGATACTGGGATCACCTTGGAGGTAGGCTGCATCCTGCTGAGCCTTCACCAGCCCATGATGTGTACCTTAGGTGGATATTCTAATGAAGAAAGTATTTTGAAAAAATTAAGTGTTTTTAGCTGTTGCTAGGGTGAAGAGTCCAGATATTGGCTGGTTTTACAGACCGATCTATTACTATATTTACTTGTTAAATTTACTTTTCTTTCTTTTTGTGTATCTGTTGGACATGGTCATTATATTCTGGTTGGTATGAAACAAATGCTAGTTACGAACAGGGACGCTTGGAGCAAGAGAGCAAATTCAGTTCCCTGAAGGCAATTTCCACCTCCTACAATGTCCCACTGCTGCCTCCAGTTCATGTAACAGGAAAACAAGTATCTCCAAGCCCTCTTGATTTGTTTCTGGTTTCTCTGAGTAATTTTCCCTTACACTTCATAGCTTAGGTTCTTCGTCTATGCATGATTTTGCAGCTTCAGATACTTGTTTCTATTCATGCTGTGGAAGCCTTTAATTGGCTGGAGTTACACTCGATCTGGCTCTGCAAAGCACTAACTTTTGAGGATTAGGGGAAAAAGATTGGAACACAAAATTAAAGGGTTTGCAGTTCAACCTTGGACCTTGAGAGCTGAGAGATCTTGGCAAACACAGGCTTGTTTTGTAGAAATGCTGCTTTTTGACTATTCAGACCAATATCTGTGGTGTGATGTTGAAACCTCTTTGTTTGCTATAGGTATCAGGTCATCACAGGAGCGGGCACTGGGTATGAATATGCCCCACAGTTGTCCTCTGTAGACTGTCATGACCATGAAAATTGGATTGGTTGTGGTTTTTTTTTCCCTCTGGTCCCCATCTAGTAGTTTTTCCACTTGGGTTGGTAATTTCACTCCCTTTGGTCCCAGGAGGTTTAAAGCTTCAGTTTGAAAGTTTCACTTACTAGAGTCTCATCCTGAAAATACCAGCAGCACTGCAGGACTGGAAATGATTGGTGCAGAACTTAATATGCATTTCGGCAAATATATCTCTTCTGTATCATAGTGTCTTTTAAAGGAGAGACTGATTTTGTTCTGAGCAACAGATCACCTTGAAATCTAGCAGTTGTCTAAGATGAGAGTTTTAACTTAAAGCTTTAGTCTCACTAAGATTATTTATTTTAAAATATTTTGTCTTAAAGGTGATACACATTTTTATATATGAGAAGCTACCGAGATTTGCACTTTGCCATGTATAGACTCACAGGCTTTAATCCATGTCTTATGACTTAATGTTGAGGATTAGTCTTAAAGTCTGAAAGTAGTACCTGTATTGGGTGGAAATGCTCTTTAATTTCTGATAGTTCTCAGCAAAAAATGCAACTGGTGGTTGATAGAAATCCATTTGCGTTTTGAAACTAAATGTTTTGAAGAAACTGTGACTGTTACCTTGACTTCTGTGATGAACGTTCAGCATGACATCCAGTGCTGTCTGAGCAGACATGAAACATAACATAACCATTCTGCCTTTCACTTTAAACAGGCATAAACAAAATCCAGAAGTGAGAAAGACAAGTCCCTCTGCCACAATGAGCTCTGGTAAGTCTGTGTTATTTTCCACTTGCCCTCATTGGCATTCCTTTTCATTAGCAGAAATACCCCTGTCTGCTTCTGATGCAATTACTCTTAATTTTTTTAATTTTTTTTTTTTTTTGACTCTTCTGCCTCCCAGAAAAGAGTCAAAGCCCTTGAAAGCTCAGGGAATCTGACTATTAAGGCAACAGCGGGGTGGTCTCATAGTAAAGAGTGTCCTGGCTCCATGTTTGCTGTTTTAATTTGGCACATAATGCTCAAAATATGACTGGAAACTTAAGCTTCTTTCATTTTGGAAAAAAAGAAATTGAAATTGTTGATTACCTGAAAAAACTACCTGAAAGAATTTGATATGTGTTAGTAGGGGTGAATGCAAAGTTTGATGTGTGGATAGGAAAAATCAGCTGTTCAAAGGAAAATGAGGGATCAGGAAATGGGGATCAGTTGGGACAAGGAAAACTTCTGAGCATCAGACTAAATCAGAGTTGAAAACCAAAGCAGACGCCATACTCAAGTGCCATTTGTAGGACCTGTGGAATAATATTCCCACTTGATTTTTAGCACCTTATCAAGTCTCAGCTGGAGTATCGTGTCCAGTTTTTAGCACCACATTTTGAGAAAAACGTGAACCATTTGGAGAGAGTCCAGAGGAAAGCTCAGAGACTAATCAGGCTCTGAAAAACATGAGCGGGAAACTTAGCTGAAGCATTGATAAGCTTCCAGGTTGTGAAACATGGGAACAGGTTGCATTAGGGTGATGCTGGGTTTGTAAGAACTCGTTAGGCAAATATTTGTCGGTAGTGACAGAGGTAGATTTGTTTCTGCCATGGGTCAGGAATATGGCTTTAGATGACCCTTGGAGGTCCTTTTTAGCACTGTTTTCTGGGTTTCTCTGAATTCACAAGAGCCAGTTTTATTCATGTCGGTTGGGGATGTTGCAGACTTGAAAAATCTCCCTTGAAAATCTTATGTATGTGACATATACATGTACAGAGACAGGCCCTGGTTGAAAGAGGCTGTGGTCCAGGTAGGAAAAAGGAAAGGAGAAACATGGATGTCTTCCAAGGGAGATTTGTCTCTCGAAGAAACCAGAGAATTTCCCAGAGAAGCTGTGGCTGCCCCATCCCTGGAGGGGTTCAAGGCCAGGCTGGATGGGGCTTTGAGCAACCTGATCTGGTGGAAGGGGGTTGGAACTCGATGATCTTTAAGGTCCCTTCCAACTCTAACTTTTCTGTGATCTCCTGAGATAGTAGGAATAATTCCTAGTTCATGAATCCAGTAGTGCTGACCCATGGCATCCCCAGAGGTTAAATTCAGTTGTGAAGGTTTTAACCCAGAAGTGATCTGCGTCTTCGTTTGTATTCCAGAACACGAAGAAATTGATGTTGCAAAAACTGTTGTCAATGGGCTGAGCAGCAACGGACAGGAAAAAGGTGGGTTAAGAGCTTGGGAGACATCTCTGTGGCTCCCCCTGCATGTGAGCTGCGTGATGTGGTTGGTTTGCCTGGACGTTCACCACAGTTTCCAAATTTAGTTTGCTTGGCGACTGATACAAGAACAGCCTTGTGCTGCACCATGCCAGCAGCAGCAGCAGCATTTCTTAGCTCAACAAGTGTTCTTTGTCTCTTAAAGGTGGCAGGCTGGATTTGCCTCTTAGAATATTTTTAGTGCTGGTTTTGAGGAAAGCTGTGTGCTACTTGTGGTGCTTGTGAGCACCTGTGAATCAATATGTTAGGGGGCTTAGACAGAACACGTTTGTGGGTGCATTTGTGTGAATCCTGTTAAATGCAGTAGGAGGTGAAGGTTTGAGCCCAGGATTAAAGGGCAGGAACTAACTGCTTAAGTACTACACCCACCCCCCTGATACGTCATTAGCATCAATGATTTAAAAGCCAAACTTATCTAAACAAGCCAGTTTTCATGTTAACATCAGCAGGTTTGCAGTGGGCTTTATAGCATTCATTTTTTGCATAGTGATGGTGTGGGTTTTGGCAGGGTGAAAGTATGTGGTTGTATGGGTTGGTTTTCTGCTGGTTTCCTTTCCTTTGATGCCTTTTTATAGTGCTTAGTATTCTGCCTGCATTGTGCGTGGATGAATTCAGTCAGCCGCAGAGCAGGACAGAATTAGGGTTGTTTCCTAAACCACAGGCTGTTTGGATTTGGGATCTGTTGTAAATGCAGTCTCCAGTACTCAGAGAAGCACAGAAAACAGGGTTTAATTTGGGCTCCTCTTTTATCAAAAAATAATTAAGAATCATAGAATGGTCCAGGACGGAAGGGACCTCTAGGGTCATCTAGTCCGACGTCCCCTCAGTCAGCAGGGACACCCCCAACTAGACCAGGTTGCCCAGGGCCTCCTCAAGCCTCACCTTAAATATCTAGAAGGGAAGGGGCCTCAACCACCTCCTTGGGTAATCTGTTCCGGTGATTTAAAACAATCCTATCAAATTTAAAACTAATGATTTTATGACTCTTGGGGGAAAAAAAAATAAAAATCTGTTAAGCTCTTTCCTGCATCCATTTGCTTGAGACCCCTTTTTTAGGGTGAAGTCTGTGCTTTCCAGGGACTAGAAAGACCTGCCACCAGAGGGGGTGTACACACCACCCTGATGTCAATGCCTTCCTCAAGCTGGCCCAGTGCTCACTATTGCTGTGTAAAGTGTTAGAAATGTGGTTCCTGTTACCCCGGATTTTGCAGGCCTGAGAGAGATGGCATGGAATGTGAGGAGGCATCTAGCGTTTTCCAGTTAATACGTGCAGAAAGCCAAGAGGTTTTAAAGGAGAAAAATCCTGGCTCTGCAGAAATCAGGAGCACAACTCAAATTATTCTGGTGGGCCTATGATTTTCAAGATGTTTGTCTTGGCAAAATCCTGTCAGACTTTACCACCCCTCCCGTTTTGTCTATTTTTTTTTTTTATGTTTTTAAGAGTTCCACATTAGCTGCAACACAGAGTCAGAGAGAGGAAGTACCAGCTGGTTTGGACAATTTTGTAACAATTGCTTAAAATTTTGCACAGTGCTATTTATGGTTTTCCCCTACGTTACTACATCTAGTATAATTAGTGTGCTAGCTGATGGAGTCCAGTAGAAAGCTCTTCAGTTTACTGCTGAAATGGGTGGATTTTTTTCTGAAATGGAGATTTTGATGCTAGCCTTTGGCATGGGACTATTTTCAAGATTATTTGACATTTCACTTCCTTCTGTTGCTGAACTTGTAAAATGTGCCGTAAAAATCCAGAATTCACGTAAAGTGACTTGTTTCGTGTTCCTCTCTCAACCTTTCCATCCCTGTTTTTTGGGTTGTTTTTTTTTTTCCACTTGATTTTAACTGTTCTGACTAATCGATGTGAACATCTTGATTGCTGCATGTGGTGTATCTTGGCTAAGTGGTTACACTAAAAATTTTTTGATGGCTTTGAAAAACTAATGCTTCCAGGTTTGTTCTGCCCACAGCAGAGTGGCAGGCAGCAGTCAGGCAGTTCAGCAAACTGTTCCGTGTGCTGCAGAAACCAGACGCGTCCCGAATTAGGCCGAACGAAGGGATATTTTTAACGGTTGCATCACTGCTCTCTGGACCGCTTTTGTATTTGAAATTTCCTGCTATTGTGTCTCCAAGTACAGTAGAAAAATTTTGTGGCATGCTTCCCAAACTCTGTTCTTCCCCTTTTTGGATGTGCCATTTACACTTTTGTGTTTGCAGCTGTTGACGTCCCTTTATGTACACGCTCTATTTCTGCCGTTAAAATAATCCCTGTGAAGAAAGTGAAAAGTTCTCCTCACCTAGTGCTGCCTACAGGTATCTTCTTCCTTCCTCCCCCGCCATGCATTAGTTGGCCATCGTTCTCTCTCTCTCCCCTCTCCCGATCTCTCCGCTTCACCCACGCGCTTTGGCTAGTTTTCAGCTTCATCCTCACTGTTTCCAGAGCTGTAGATTTCATCAGTAGGTAATAAAGTTAGTTCTTGATGGCACAATACACTGTTCCCAATTATGCTGCTCCCCTGCAGACATAATTGTGTCTACTTGAATCTGGGATCCTTGTAAGATCTTCTACTAATGCTTGATTATGAATAATGTTGTTATTATGGCCTGGTTTGGAACCAAAGAATATTTCCTGCGTATCTTTAGTCTTTATGAAAGTAAATGAATGTCAGAGATGGTATTTTTACAGGTTCAAGCATAGTTCAACGTTGGTGGGATGGTTTTGTTTTTATGTACATACACTGACTTTACCAGATCTTTATAGGGCTAAATAAGGATGTTAGACTGTCTGTCACCCCCTCCCCAAGCACAAAGTTTCCCACTAAAAGTACAAGATTATTTTGGTACTTTGCTGGATTTGGAGAGTCAGGTGAGCCTAGCTGATACTGCTTGTCCCTCCTAATCTGTCACACGTGTGCTCCAGTGGAATACTACACTGCTAAAGTCATGTTTATTACCATCTGCTGGATTTCTATACTGAAATTCATATTTTTGTTTTCCATGCCCTCACCTAAATTGTGAGGGAATTCAACATCTTAGGTGTTTGTCTTCCTCTCCCAAGTAGAAATAGCCTGACAATATTTTATTTTCGAGCCTTTTCAGAGCATTTCAATTTTTTTTGGGCTTGGTACATTTTTTCTGATTTTTATTCTTTTGATTCGGTTACAGGTTTAGTACTTTGTATGAAAATAAATAAATAAAAAAAACATAACCGAAACGTTTTGATTTCCAAATTTGATTCTCCTCCAAGATGACAGAGACCTTCATGGCACATTGAACACCTTGAAGTGTTTCCAGAAGAGCTACCCTGCCTTCTTTTGGGTGTCTGAATCAGACCTGGTGACTCCCAGCAGGGTGTCCACACCTCAGAGTTACAGCACTTTTTGAAACTGGAGTCCCAGAGCTTAAACCTTTGTCCTCTGGTTTGTTTGAAAGCGGGTCTGTAGAGTCCTTGGGCTGCGTGTTGTGTTGTGTGGGTGAGAAGGGTAGCCAGAACCAGACTCCTGGGCAAAAGGAATCCTGACCCTATCTGGAAAATCAGAGAAGTCAACTTGTGTTTCATCAGGCATGTGGGATGACCTTAAGGCATGGTCAGTTGTGTGGTGTTGAGTGCAAATGTGGTATATTTAAGGATTAAGCAGCATTTAATATCTCCGTGTGGATAGTCTTTCACCTCACAGAGGCTGCCTCAGTGCTGCCTAAATTAACTAAAGACCAAACTGTAGAAAAGTATCCTCTGCTTCTTTATTTATTGCATCCTTTCTCCAGTCCGAGGTGTGGTTCTCAAGCTATGTTTTTTGTGAAAGCCCTAAAGCATTGGAAGCCCACATATAAGCTTGAACTGCAGCGCTTCCAGCATAGAGGGCTTTCAAGGTGACCTGGCTGTTTGACATTTGTTGAGTCTTTCCAGTTACTGCTGTTGTCCATGTGGCTATGTTAATGTTTCCCTGTGTTGTGGCCACCTTGGCGGTGGTTTGCACATTTTGCAACCTTCGCCAAGATGTTGTTATGGTCTGTAGGCTCTCCAATGGCATCGATTTAATGGGGGAATATTGATCTCTACAAATATGGGGCTGTTGTCTGGGCATGCAGCAGCAGTCTTTGCCCTCTCTGTCCAGTCTGAAGGTGTGACTTTCGTTATAACAGTTCCTAGAGAGGAGCCGCATCCCACCCCATGCAGAGATAGTGTAATCCTCACCCCATAAAAGTGAAAAGCATCGTGGTGGTGTTTCTCTAACACAGCATATGATCAGTTACCTCTTCAGGTTCCAGGTGTGGTGTCATGGTAGGACCAGCACCTCTGTTTAGCTGGGTCAAAGTCAAGTCTGGCGGCAGCCATGGGGTGAGTAATAGTGCATGAGAAAGGGAGGCGAGGTGTTTTCCTGTGGAAGTAGCTTAGATAAGTGAGACTCTTCAGTCTTACTATTTCTGTAGGTATCCTAGAGGAAACAACTCTCCAAGAGGATTGAAGTAGGGGAAGGAAGATAGCCTTGAAGTATTGCTTTGTTATTACTTAATAGGAGGAAAATCTCCAAATCCATGGAGTGAATGCACAAAGGTAGGCCTGCACAGAAGCTGTGCTGCACTGGGGCCTCAGCAAGGACACTGGCATGATCTGGTGTCTGGCTCACAGGGTGATGTGGACAGGTATATCCTTCTTCTAGTTGTTCGGATTCGGGTTCCGGTGTCACAAGGTGAAACACTGCCATGTAATGTGGGGGGGATGGCAAGGAGGTAGTTTGCAGTGCCCTGCCTTTAAATAATGTTCAGCATAGCTACCATATTTTACCCTCCAGTGGTGGTAAGACTTTTTTCTCTTTCAGTCATTTTTTAAGGTTTCAGCACACAAATCATATTGTTTCATACCACTGGGACATCCCTACAGAAAAGGCATAGGTGTAATGGTAGAATGTCCTTGCAGGTACAATATCTCCACAAAAAGCAGTCCAAATAAAGCAAATAGACCTGTGAAATTTGATTCAAACACTCACCCTTTTTTCCTCCTTTCTTAGCTCTGTTACACTGACTCAGAACTTCTACATTCATCAGTTACATGAATATAAAACTGCTTTGATTTCTCAATGCTTTAAATCCAGAGCTAATCTTCATTTGCATAAACATTACTAGAGTGATTCACCCAGGGGCAGCCATGCTAAAATTACTCCATAGAACTCTGATGGCTCCTAATAGCTTTGTTTCATCTGTTTCAATGTGTCTCCTCTGTGCATGTGCATTTCCTGTAGAAATGGATCCCACTAAAGTCTGCAGCGGAAAAGGAGCTGTGACCCTCCGGGCATCTCCAGCCTATGAAGAGAATCAGAATATCACTTCCCCAGGTCCTCAGGATGTTGAACAACCTGAAAGTAAGTGGGTGGAAGGGTAACTGGAATATGTTGCTCACAATAACCTCAAGTGAGGTCGGTTCAGGGCCTTGGTGTGACTTTTTTAGCTACAATTTAAAGCCCCAAATCTTGTAGGATTGTTTGAAACCTCCTGCAAGAACCAGGCCAGTGGAAGGAGACTGACTCCTGTTCTCTCCTGGTGCAGGTTTTGGGACCACTCACTCGTTGGCTTAAATTTGTTTACAGCTCCCTTTTGCTGTCAGGAGCACCAAAAAAGTTTCCAATCTCTTTTTTTTTTTGTTTTTCTTTTTTGTCTTTTTCTGGCAGGCCCATGTAACCTCCTTTTATCCAGGGCACGAGGTGGAACAGAAAGAGGCTGAGTAGTGCTGCTGCCACTGTAGCATTCACTAGGGTTGTCAAGGGAGCGGGGATAGCATCTCAGGCAGACAGTGTCACCACAGAGCTTTGCCATCTTTCAATAGCAGACGTGTAATTACTTAATTGTAGGAGACAGGCAAAGCATAACAAACCTTGCCAGTGTCGTGGGTCTGGCAGAGAGGATGAACTCCCAAAGGCAAGATGCTGTTAACGGGGGGAAGGGGTCAAACTTGCTCTTGAAAGCAAAGCATACATCGTTTCTGGCTATTGTTGGAGGAAGGGCAATTCCATTAATGCCAGCCCCAGTGTGCTGCTTTCTGCTCTGTCTTCTCCTCCCATTTTGCTCCACCCGTGACCTACCATCTTTTCATGCTTGCCGTTCTCTGTTTCTTCACTCCTACCCCCCTGCCATTGCCTCTCTCCTTTTTGTTGATGGCTTCATAAATTTCCAGCAGCTTGAATGGCAATGAGCCCATTACTATGGAAATCAGCTCAGTAATACTTCCTTTGCTTACTCTCTTGATCGCTTTATGAAATGTACTCGGGAGCTGGAAAAGCTTTTTGCATATAACTTAAACAGCAGAAACTGGTGAAGGGATGGGGATGTGCCCAGTGGGAGGTGGGTAAATGGGTGATGAGACCAGTGCATCCAGCTGCAGGGACTGGGTTGTAAAGTGACATCATATTTTATAGCTCCCTTCGTGCACATGCACTTAGTCTACAAAACCTGATCTATTTGTTGGCAAGTCCTTTATCTCGGTTAATCACACATAGTGATGTTGATATGTCTTTATGCAGTGGTGATACAGGCTATGCAGAGTCTACATTTCCAGTAATCTCTGGTGTCTGGACATCAAGCTGCAGCTTTAGAAAGGAGCTAGCTGGGCTGCCTTTCTGCCTCTGAAATAAGAATGTCAATGAACAATTGTTTCTTCATTGCTCTGAATGAATTGCCTTGTGTTTACAAAGGTCAGAAACAAGGAGGGCATCGTGTTTAGGGCTGGTCTCTATGGTAATTAGGCAGCCCTGTCAGAAAGCATTTTATGTGTGAAATGAAGTAGCTCGACTCTTAACTTCAATTGGTACATGTTTTCTGTAAATGTAACGGTTTATTTTTTCCCCCTTCTTTTTCCTCTATGCCTATTCTCCACCCCTACCTCTTCCATCCCTCCTTTCTGTGAAACGCTTAGGTCTGGAGCCAGAAAACTCAGAAACAGGTACAAACATCAGCTGCTTATGTTGTTGCTTGTTGCTTCTGTTGCTTTCTTGGAACTGTTTCTTGTTGCCTGGAAAAAAAAAAAACAGAAAAGAAAAAAATAAGGAAGAAAAGAGTCCTGTCCTTTTGCTTGTCTTGTAGCTGGGGAGAATCTTCTGTGATATGAGTTTTCCTTCCCCTCATAGATGATTGGAAGTCGTCATCCAACACTGATGCCAATGGGGATGCTCAACCATCTTCTCTGGCTGCCAAGGGTTTTAGGAGTGTGCGTCCGAACCTTTCCTCAGACAGCAAGCCACAGGTAAGCCTTTCTTCTGTGACCCTGAGGGTGATCCTTCTGGGTTCAAGCACTGGATTCATGGTCAGGAGTCTTGGGTTGAGTTCCAGACTTTGCTGCAGACTTGGGTAAGTTGCTGTGCCTCAGGTTTTCCTACCTTTAAAAATGGGGTCAACGCTGATGTCAGCTGTGGAGATGGTGTGCTCAGACACACCACAGTGTTTCCTTGGTGGATGAAGGAGGACAACGCTATTTGCAAGAAAAAAGGTGAAGTAGTCATCTATTCCTGTTTTGTCTTTTATGGTGGTCTGTTTCTTGGAGGTTGCTGCAGGCTGAAAGCAGAGTTATACCCTACATTAAAAGCAAGATGGAAAGGCTTTTTAACTGATACAAGCCAGCAGGGAAAAGTTATTTGTCCCTGAAGGTATATTGTTGAAGTTAATCTGTTTGTAAAAGTGTAACTTCATCCTTTTTCTTTTGGGTGGTCAGTCTGTATGGAAGCAGCCTGAAAGCTGGTAAGGAAACCCTTCATTAGAAATTACTTTGAGTCAAATAGAGTCCCTTTTAAAGCCTTGTCCCGTATCAGGGTGACTCCTCTCATCATCAGGGACCTATATCAAAGCCACGGAGCAGACACTGCTCCTGAAATTGTAGGTGAGAGTGGAAGAAGGCGCAGCTCAGGTGAAGACATGGGAAGGAGTCACACGTTAAAGGAGAGACCCATTTACTGCCTAATCCTTACAGCTGCCCTGTGGTCCCCAGTTGGTTTTGTTGATGCAGAGAGAGCGCCGATGCGGATAGTACTTCATTCTGTGGTTCTTGTAGAAGCCTCAAGGACTGCTGTCCAAACTAAGCTGAAACTGAAGAAAATAGAAGAAATCACAGCAATCACAGGCCATGAATCAGTATTTTCTGGTAATACTGTGCAGTGGTAAAGTGAGGCTTCGCATAACCTACGGAAATACTGTGGCCCTCTGAAGTCTCCAGACTGAAACTACTGTCCTTGAGGAATCAAAAGGAATGCACCTGTTCCAGAAGCAGAAGCCTTACATGAGGAGCACTTACCAACCCACTTCTCCACTCCCTTATGCATCAGGGAATGGGGGGAAAAAGGGGGCAGCACGAAGACAGTAGATTTTGGGACAGTAGCAGGAATTTTATGAAGCTATTCTAGGTCTATATCCATGCAACAAGAATAGGTGCTGGCCACAACCTGCCATGTGTGGATGAATTTTAAAGGAGATTTTTGGTTTTTTTTTCAGTTTTGAATGCTCTAAACTGTTAAGGCTGTTCTAGCAGTGGTTTAGCCAACCTTTGCTCATAAAGGTATGACATCAGGGTGTATGTAAAACCAGCTTGCCTAGTCTCCAGAGGGTTAATTTGCAAGAATGCAGGGAACTACTGTTCACTAGGTGGGTGTTTTTGTTCTTTTCCTTTCTGTAGTTTATAGTTTTCAGCTGCTGGCAACAAAGCAATAAATAAAACGAAACCCCTCTATTGCCAAGTCATTTTACTGGGGTAAAATTTGGCTTTCAGAAAAAGTTTACTATGATTGGAGTTGAAGTTGCAGTCGGCAGGCAGTTGTGGAGTTAGCAACCTACATGTTGCAAAGTAAAAAAGGTTTTTTTATTATTATAATTTTTGTTTACTAGAAGCAGGATTTCTCTGTTGGGTGATCTTGATTCTGGAGGCAAATTGTTATGAACTCAGTTCTTCAAGAAACTTTTAATTGTTCTGGTCTTCCTGAAAGCATTTTCAGGACTGAAAAATCCCGAAGAGAATTTGAAAACTAGCTTGTAAAAGGAAGAAATGCTGACTTTTTATGTAGCCAGCTGTGGCAGGCTATAGTATTCACATGATGTCAGCTTTCGTTAGCTCTGATGAAACTTCACAGTGTGTGTTTTTCAGCAGTGCACTTAACATGTGGCCTACAGCTCTGGATTTGGCTTTGCGATTCAAATGTCCCCAGCGCTGGGAAGTATTTAGTTACAGGGGCATGAGCCTGGGTTTGGTTAGTCAGGATGTTAAATCTTGCCTTGGGCTTTCCCAGGAGCATGGTGAGCGTTGCTGTGCAGGCCTCTCGAAACAATACAGTGCTGAGAATTTATTTAGCCCAGAGAGAGAAAAACGTGTAGGCAGGGAGTTGAGAGCTGGGTAAGGTTTGTGTGCTGTGGCGAGCGACGCCGAGCAAGAGAGAATGTGAGATGATGTATGAGAGTGAGTTCTGCGCTGGCCTTCCAGATACTGTATTTGCTTTTTGTTCTTGCTGTATTAAAACCTGCTTATCCCAAGTCTAATGACCAAATTCATTCTTCAAATTTGTTTTGTTTTTTTTCCTTCCTTTTTTTTTTTTTTATTTTGTTTGGTGCTGCTTCTTCTCTCCCTCTCTTCCTTCTTGACTCTGCCTGCCCAGGCCCTTGCTCCTCCCCGTCCTCCTCTTCCCAAAGAGGAAAGCTTTGCATGGCGTCCTCGCACTGACACTAAAGCGACCAACCTGTTGCCGGTGCCCATCATGGACTGCGTGTACCTGAATGCACCCAAGCCTTATACGCAGCGTGCGTCACCAAATCCCAGTGCACGGTGTTATTTCTCATCACCCACCCCTTACGGGGTCGTCCCCGGTGGGAAGCAGGGCTTGCCAGCAGGCCATTCTCCCTCTCCAGTCCCCAAAGATGAGGTGCATGCTGGGCAGCCACTCTTGGAAAGTCGCTCCTCGTTGGATGCATCATCCCTACAACACAACCCTGACAGGGCAGATCCCAGTAGTAAGGCTGGAATGAATTCCAGTCATGAGACGAAGACGGATAAAAAGGTCACCAAACTATATGTAGCTTGTTTATCTAACAGCACTTGCTCAGCCGCATCTGAAAATTCCACTGGCACCGCACATGACCCAGCAGCCAGCACCAGTTTGGGCGCTGAGCTCACTCAGGCACCAGCCACCGACATTGTTTCCTCTGTAACAGATACTGGAGAGTCTCTTCCTGCTCCTCCTCCTCCTCCTATTCCTCCCAGGCCGTACTTTTACATTGTCCTCAGTAAAGACGCAGTTAGTTATGGTGCGGGCCAACCCTCCTGGACTCAGCCGTCACCTCCGCAAGCTGTGAGGGACAGAGTGCTAGAGCCCCAGAGCACGGCTGCCACAGAGGACAGGATGAGAAAAGAGCCTTACCTTACTCAGCAGCGACAACCACCGTACAAGGCAATGGGACGCAGCATGGTACATGTTTTCTCCATAACCTTGGTTTCTTTCAGCCGTGTGAAACGGTTCTTTAATTCATGACGACGTTCCCTTAATGCTTTTAATTCCCCTCCTACCTAATTTCTGAGCTCTCATTTTGCCACCTGAGTCTTGTGGCCTTCTACTTGATAATACTTAACACCCCGTGCGCATCCCCCCGCCCCCTCCCCAACACTGACTTGTGTGTTTGCGTGTGTTGGCGTCTGTGGAGGGTTGGGCTGGGCTGATGAGGATCTTGCTGGTTTAGGGAGGTGTAAAAGAAGCAAACACTGTGATGTGTTGTTTTAGTGCTTCTCGAGCAATGGTGAATGCAGAGCAGTTCCGTGGTTTGGTTTAGCCTCACCACACAGGACTGGAGAAGAGGGGTGGTGAGGGGAAGGAAGATTTTTGGGGGAAAAACTGTGTGTGTTCATAGAGGCCAGGGCTGTAAGGCAGAAGAAGTATGTCCCCCTGAGGAAAGAAAACCTGTTGGGGCTCTGTATCATTTTGGGTGCATCCTTGCATGACACTATATGGCTGCGTTGGACTAAAGTACCAATCTCCCCCGGTGCATAACAACACCTTGTTTCCTACAGGATGCCACTGCCACCACCACAGCTCAGCCTGGGGTTATAGTAGTCCCCCTTCTCCAGGTTAATCCAGACAGACAGCAAGAAGGCAGCTCCAGCACTCCACCACCGCCTCTGGTTCCTTTCGGGCAAGGCTCCGTATTCCCTGAGACTGTTTCTTCTGGCTCACCCTTGACTTTTCCGACTCTAGATGATTTCATTCCCCCACATCTCCAGAGGGGTTCCCACCATAACCAAGCACCCTCCTCTGGTTACCCGAAACTGCCATTCTTCTCATCACCACCTTCACTTGTCCCTCCAGTCACGGGGGCTTTGCCCAGGGGCTTGAAGCCTGAAATCACTGGAGTCATCCCGCGTACAGTAAGCTTGCCAAGTACCCTCCTCGCCCTTTTCCTAAATTTGTATTCCCAGATTAAAATTACTTTCTCCTTGCAATACTAAACTTGAGAGAGGAGTGATGACTCGCTCCCTGCCAGCAGCATGACAACTGAAACCTTGTTTATGCCCTGTGCTAGTGCATGCGTGTTGCCTGCCTTGTGCGGCTTTCAACTTTCCTATTGACTTCTCACAACAGCATTTGACTGTCTCCCTTTGTGCCCCTTCTGCTGGGTGACGCGCACCTGGAGGGTCTCCGCAGGATTTGCTCAGAATGATGAATTCTCTATAAACAGAAGAGCTGCAACTAACTGATCTCTTCAGGCTCTTTTAGTAGCATCCTTAATTGTGTTTCAATAACATTTAAAGCGGTGACAGCAGACCAGCTGAAAGTTAGGGCTGGCTTTCTGTTCTACTCAGAGCCACAGGGCTGTGTGGTCTCCATACAAATCCCTGCTGAATCAGCGTAAGATTCCTGCCAGTACCCAGTAGCCTACAAGCAATAACATCGATTACTGAGCTAAGGGTCTTCCAAGCATGTAGGTGCTATGGGATGGATTGGTAGTGGTGGGGGGAGCATCTCTTCAGATTAGAATTTGTCTCTGAAAATTTTGAAGAATTTGAGAATTTGATTGTCAACGGTTCTTGGATTAGGTTTTGTTTCTCCTTGAGCTCATATCCTGTTTTAAGAAGTCCTTAGGGACAAGGAAGAAAAGTAGCTCTCAGTTAAACTTGCAGAGGAGGTAAAAAGTACCTGACCCTCTTTGTACTGCATGTCTTACAACCATTTTTTTTAATATGGTTGCTTGTAAGGACATGCAAGAAACTCAGCAGAAACCTCCTCCTCTCACGGATGATGCTTTCTCCGCCCTCTGAACCTACAGGGATCTAGCAAACAGGCATGTGGGAGGGAAGAAGGGAAAAAAAAAAAAAAGGAAAAAATGCAACCAAAGATGGTATTTTTCTCTCTGCTTTTGCTGAAGCCTTTCTGCTTGTGTTGAAATCTGTGGGTTTTTACTGCAGAGAGCAAAGAAAGTGTGGGACTTGTTGGTTTTGGGGGATTGGGTTTTGGTTGGTTTTTGGTGGGTTGGTTTTTTGGTGTTTTTGGTTTTTTAATGGAACCTATCTCAGGCATCCAAGTCATAGAGGAGCAGTGGAAATTTTGTTCTACCTAATTTTCATGAGATGAGAGTTTCTAAAACGTTTTTGGACTTGCTTCAGGCGTGTTGCCACAGAGCTCTTTTCTATAATGATTTAAATGGTCTTCATTTGACCCCTTTGGTGACTTAGCTGGGGCTGCTGAGCCCCTCCTGATCTGACATCCCTCTTCTTTGAGGTGTGTTTCTGTACTCGTTAGTTATCAAAGTGAAGCTCAAACCCAGCTCTCTCGTCCTTTTCCCTGATTCCCACTCCTTTTCCCAAATTGCATTGTTTGGAATACTCATCACAGCCAGAGATCATCACAGCTGGGTCTCTCTTGGGACATCTGTCTCTGAAGACCATTGATTCTTTTCTGTCCTCATGACATGTCTATGGCCTGATCAGGTGCTGCTTGGAGTAAGATCACCTCCATCCAGCAGAACAGGATTGTTCTTCCCTATTTCCCCTCTAGGTTGGAGAGACTGTAGATGCTTGTTCTGATTATGGCCAGTTCCCACTATGATTTATCTCTGAGCTCCTGGTGTTCAGCCCCCTGCCTAATCCTCTAAGTCCTTTCCTTAATCCCAGAAAGGGATGCTGGTGGGTATGAAGGGCACTGAGTTGCCCTCGGCCAGAAAAGTCAGGAGCAGGGATTCTTCTGGTGCAATATTCTCTGCATACTCCATTTATTTTATTTTTTTTAATAGCAATGAAAATTCCCTTGAATGCTCAGCTCAGCCTGACAGTGAAGCAGCAGGAGCACAGAAATCTGATATGCTGGTCCGTACTCTGTTTGGATGCTCATTCCCCAAGTAATAGGAAATTGGGCACACCATTGAAAATTGTCAGCCTAAACTGGCACACGCAGCCTGAGTTGTCATCCCTTCTTTATCTTTTCCCTTTCCCACCACCAAAAGCCTGGTATCCCTGAACTGAGATTTGTTTTGAAGATGAACGGTGCTTTTAAAGTCTCCCTGCTGACACAGCCTGTGTTTCTACAGAACAACCAGAGCTGTGGTGATACCAGAGGTGGGTTTGAAATAAGCAAATAAAGGAGCTGGATGCTTTAGGAGAGCAAGAGCAGTTTGCTATCTGTGCTCTGGCAGCAAAGCCATGTTGAGTATCTTCCTTGCTAGAGTCCTACTTTTTACCCTCCATCTGTTTTGGGGCTTATTATATTTCATTATTTTAACCAGGTAGGTGTCACACTGTTTCCTGAGCGATGGTGCTAACCTTATTCCTCAGACCTTCCTTCCCAAACCAGCTGCAGTAGTAATGTTTCACTCCAGAATTGCATGAGTTTTGCATGTCTTAACTTCTTGCTATTAAAGGATTATTTGAAAACAAATGTTTGTTTCTGTATGTATCAGGGGAAGGATGTCTGTGTCTTCTCTCCTCCCCCAACCAGATTTGCTCATTTCTGGCACCCTGTGTTTGCTCCAGAGAGTCTGCCGGATGAAATTATAGTGCCTCCTTTTGGGGTTGGAGTTGTGAAACCCAACACCAAATAATTATAGTACCGCCTTAGCAAACTAATTGCATTAACAACGAGCAGGGGACGTACAAGGAGCAAGGCAACCCTCATGCTTATGCCGTTTTAACTAAAATTTGCTGTGATTATGCTTATCATTCAGCTTATAATGTTTGGGTGGGTTTGTTTTTTTGGTTTTTTTTTTTTCTTTTCCCCTGGATTTTCCCAGCGTAGCAACTTTCTGCGTGCTCCTAATGTCTTGCTCTCCTTTTCAGGACCCAGGTCCTGCGCTAAATGAGGTGCCCCAACCTGGCACCGGCACTGACTATCCAACCTCCTTCACTTCAATCAACAAGTCATCTTCTGCCTATCCCTCTACCACAATCGTCAATCCCACTATCGTCCTCTTGCAGCACAATCGAGGTAAGGAGACTTGCTTTGTAGATATTTGTGGCTCAAACTGAGCAGGCTGTTGTTCTACAAGGGACTGGAGAATGTGTGTGCCCTGGACAATTAAGCCCAGACCGCTAAGAGCTAACAAAGCTGCCTCCAGAATGCTGTAGTGACTGGAGCATATAACAGGCAAGTAAGAGATTAGAGGCATGGGATAATGCCTGATTTTTCTAATTAAAACCTGTGGATCAGAAGCCACTCTGAGGTTGGGGGAGAAGCTTATAACAGGGCTATGGATGTATGAATAAGTTATTACAGGGTAGCAGCTTATCTCTCATTTTATAGTGGAAAAAGATGTATGCTTACATCTGTCAGGAGAACCAAGGTAGCTTGAAGTAGGTTCTCCCTCACTGGAAAAAGGGACTTGTTTCTTCTCAGCCACTGCAGTGTGAAGCCAGCCATATTTTTAGTTACTCTGGGAGAGATCTCACCTCTGAATTTCCAGCAGAAATTATCCAATAGTAAATAATCCGTTTGACCTTGACAATTTGTTTCTCTATCCATAACCAGATCAGCTCAGACTCATAATGCAGTAGTCCTTGAGCTCTGGATTTGCACATGAGCAAAACAATTTTCTTGGAGCACTCCTGTGTTTACTAATCTAAGCCTTTCCCTGCCTTACAGCAGCTCCCTCTGAATGGGTAGGTGCATCTCTTTACCTCTGGCATTGGAGGGAAACTTTGATTCTCCTTTCTAGTTCTCCTAATGGGCTGGCATTACCCCAGCCTCCCAGTTCATTGTGCATCACTGAAGACCGTAGCTTTTACAGGACCACAGAGATGCAGTCCAATTTGCCTTGGTTTCCGGAGGACCTAGGAAACTCCAGGACGGATAGGTTCTAGTCTACAATGCTACGACTTACCTTAGCAAAGAAGAAAAAAAAGATCAGAAAACAGGGGCAAAGCCTGCACTCCTCAAATTGTAGTCATTCCAATTACAGGTGTTCATTGGTAGGCTTCTTTGCAGCCCCCCTGTGTATTTTTTTTTTCCAGCGTCTTTTTAAAACAGGCTTCAGTCTTTGATCCTGAAGGTAGTGTCCTCGCTGTTGTGCAGCTGATTATGGGGTAACAAGCACGTCGTCTCTTCCTTTTTGCCAGCATCTGAAGCAGCTTTGCTTATGTGCTTCACAATGAAAGTGTCTGGATTCCTCAACTGCCTCAAGAGAAGACAATTGTATTTGAGGCAGGTTTGGTTGTTGGTTGTTTTTTTTTTTTTTTATCTCAAAGCTTTTTTGTCAACTTTCTTGAGGTGGTTGAAAAACCAACACTTTTGGTTGGTTTTTGCATTAAATCTGGAGCCTATCTGTGAATATCACACAAGGATATTTTCACTTTGTAGATTTTTAAGAGCACGTGAAACAAATGTGTATAATACGATGATCCACACACTCTGGCTCTGAGACAACTGATGTCAAATTGTTCTGTTTACTAATTACCTTCACAGTTAACAACTTGTCCTGTCTGAATATGCCCCTGACCATTAGCACTCATGATACAGTATCTGGATAGATGGAAGAGTCTTCTCTCATCGCTTTTTCATTGACTGTGATACAGATCACGGCCTGATAAGCAACTTGATNGTCCTTTTCTGCCAGGCAGCTTTCCAGCCACTCTGCCCCAAGCCTGTAGCGCTGCCCGGGGTTGTTGTGACCAAAATGCAGGACCCGGCACTTGGCCTTATTAAACCTCATCCCATTGGCCTTGGCCCATTGATCCAACCTGTCCAGATCCCTCTGTAAAGCCTTCCGACCCTCAAGCAGATCAACGCTCCCACCTAGTTTGGTGTCATCTGCAAACTTACTGAGGGTGCATTCAATCCCCCTGTCCAGATCATCGATAAAGATATTGAACAAGACAGTACAATACAGTATCTGGATAGATGGAAGAGTCTTCTCTCATCGCTTTTTCATTGACTGTGATACAGATCACGGCCTGATAAGCAACTTGATTGAGTCTGTGACATATCTCATTCTAATGTGTGTTTTTTAGTCTTCATTAGTCAAACTTGTAATTTGCCAGAATCATATTGAAGTGGTTTGACAAGGCATCTTAGTCATAAGTCTGTATTAAATGACACAGCCTGTGTCATGCTACGGAACTTTTAGTAAAATCCCATATAAGTCATTACAATACTTTTTTTCCTGGCATTGTTGTCAACTTGACAGACAGGTGTCCCAGCCATCCCACTAATGCTTTTTGAAGGTTGTCACAACAGTTGCTTTTGTCCTTGTCCTGTGGAGTTTCCTTTGTATTCCAAGACATACCGACAGTGAATGTTAATGGTCCAGTGAGCTGCTCGCTCCATAAATGCTCTCTTTAGAACAGAAAACTCCTCCCTGTACTCTTCAGTGCAGTTTATATGAATGTGTTAATTTTCAAGCATCTGACCTCAGTTGTCATTCAGCGTAGTCCTTAGTTACTGTTGAAGTGGAAAGTATTTCTCTATCAGGCAGGGGTACGTCAGACTTTTCTCTTTCTGTTTTTTTTTAAATGCAAAGTGGAAATAGTAATCGGATGTGTCATCTTTTCTGCTCTCTTATTAACAGCTCCATGGTGCTGTTTTGTAAAAGAACAAGATCATTGCTGGTTTCTGTTTATTCCTCAAAACCTAGTTTCGATTCTCTTAGACATTCTGTTAATTCTTTTGCTTCCGTTGTCATTTCCTTTCACTTCCCAGCATGTTACATACATTTTCTTACTTTTCCATCTTTTTATGAATCAAGGATTTCTTATGTTTCCTTGTGCTTCCATTCCTATCTAGGCTTTGTTCCCAGCATAGCGTTAAGATTTCTTTTTGCTGACTTAATGTTTTTCAGTGGTTCCCAGATCTTAGTTATCTATGACATTTCTGTCCTGGCTGACATGATTCATATTTGGCTTTCTCTTTATAGACCTTATCTATTCAAAACTGGTTTGGTCTCGTGGCATATAACAAATTGTTCCTAGGTTATGATCCACCTTCCACTGAATGGTTTATTATGTTTTGTGCTGAAGTCAATTTCTTCGTGTCAAGATGAGGTTTAATATAAATTCCTCTAGTGTGCTATGAAATACTCTCTGAATTAGAAATTTCAAGGTCATTTTAATGCTGGCAAACTGAGACCTCCAGTAGTTTAGTTACCCTTCCAGATGGATAATATGGCTTTCTTTCTCCTCAGTGGATTATCGATTGCTTTTTAAGGAACTGGTTATCTTATTCTCTAGAGTGACTGTTTTAGCAGACGTCACCTACTGTCCTATTTTATGCTTTATCTGTTAGTTCATTAATCTGTAAGACCTTTGGAATTTAGACCTGTCAGGGACCTAGAAATAGTTAACAGCATCTGAAGCACAGGAATTACACTGCATCCTTTATTTGTCTGCTTGATCCTACTCAGTAAGTTGTGATGAGAGATCTCAGAATTTTTTCGGCTGGATTTCAGTAATATCAACTGAGTAAGACTTATGCTTGTAAACAAGTCATTTCAGATCCTCTTGTTCGTTCCTAGCACCAAGGTAAGAATTTCTTTCCTTCATATCTGTTAATGCCTGGAATAATTTTTTTTGACACCTTTTATTTTGCAATAAACATGTACTCAAATACATGTCTCTTCCTCTTTTTCTACTGGTTCCAAATCTTAGTCTTCTCCAGCACTCCCTCTTTTGGGAACTCTGAAGGCATCTAGAATAATTCCTTCACTGTTGCCAGCAGTTATGTTCCTCTGCTTAACCCTTTCTCTGAGAAGCCTGTGAGGTTATGGCCTTTGCTGACAGACTCAGAACACAAGATCAAAGGTGAAATCTTCAATTGGCTGGTGTGTGCCTCGGACTACAAGCTGTCTTTGGTCAGGTGGGAGAGGGAGACAGCAGACACCTCCTGCTCCTTCCACTTCTATCCATCAGCAGCTTCATTGCCTAGACAGAGGCACAAGTGAAAAGGGAACCTCCTTTTCATGTTAAAAATACTCTTTTTTTTTTTTTTTTAAATCCATGATATTCTCTCCATTGTGGAGGAAGAGGTAGGAAAGATCTCTCACAAGCATGGGTTCTTTAAACCACATGTTTTTGTCAGGACATCTTAGTGACTGAACACAGTTCTCCTTAGCGAAGGTGATGGCTGAAGCTGAGACCGTCCTTGCTCACACCTTTTTCTTCTTTCTCATAATACACCGTCTGCTTTGAAGAGTGAACCCTGCAGCAGGTGGTTCCCATCTACTTTTCATTGTCAGATTGATACCCCTTCCTTTTCCCTGTTGCATGTAGGAATTTGTTTCATATAGAATGGTTTGGGTTGGAAGGGACCCTAAAGATCCACCACCCCTGTCCTGGGCAGGGACACCTCCCACCAGACCAGGTTGCTCCAAGCCCCATCCAGCCTGGCCTTTTGAACCCATCCAGGGATGGGTGTTCTCTGGGCAACCTGTTCCAATGTCTCACCACCCTCAGAGTAAAGAATTTCTTCCTAATCTCTCATCTAAATTTCCCTTCTTTCAGTTTAAAACCATTCCCCTTGTCCTATCGTTCCACTCCTTGACAAAGAGTCCCTCTGCATCTCTCCTGGGACTACAAGCCAGGAGTACCTTTAGGTCTCCCCAGAACCTTCGCTTCTCCAGGCCAAACAGTCTCAACTCTCAGACTGTCCTCATAGCATAGGTGCTTTAGCCCTCTGAGCATCTTGGTAGCCCTGATCTGTTGGTGGCTATCCTGGTGGCTGTATGAGCAGCTTGGCGTGACTGCAGCCAAAGTGCTGGGGTTAAAGAGCAAAGTCCATAGGTGTTGGGGAGGGAACTGTACTTAATGAGGAGAAACACTGGTCTCCTTTGCTGAAGTTGATCCACATAGTACAACCATCTAGTGAAAATGGGTCCTGCAAGCAAACAAAATGCAGCTGGAGGATTGCTATCTGCTGCAGGCTTGCTTGGAGAGTGTCCCATGCCACCCCAAAGCACAGGTATTTCCTGGGCAGGCATTGCATGGCATGGTTTATTGTGAATAATAAAGGTGTGATTAATATATTAAACTTCTGAAATCTTCGCGTTAACAATGTGAGCTTTCAAGAGTGTTTGTTTTGTATGACAGCACAATAGTTTATTTTTTCATGCTTTAAATGAAAGGATTAATTGCTAGGGATTAAAAAGAGCGCTAAGAATTCTTGGTTTATTCCCAGCCCTTACTTGGGCAAGCCATTTAGAAAGCAGCTGTGAGCATCAACTTTAGGGTGGTCAAACATACTGGAAGATACCACAAATGTCCCAATCTGGGAATTCCGTGAGGAAAGGCCCTAAACCGAGGGGACCATTCTGGGAATAAAAGCTGTGTCTGTGGGTAAATCTCTGAATCTCTGCCTCGGTGGTTTGTGATGAGGCTCAGCAGGCACCAACGATGACTCAACCTTTTCCTGTATCCCTTTGAAATGCTCCAGCATTATTGTTTCAAAACTTACTTCGCGTTAATGGGAACGGAAGTAGTTGTCAATTTGTCTGGCTCTGTGAGTCTTCACTGTTTCTTCAAACTGTCTCCTGTCCAATTTTTTTCTTCTATTCTCTGCTGTTCAGAAAGAAATAATAAAAACAAATGCTCTTTGCAAATGTATCGGTCACTGCATTGTGAGATTTATATTATTCCACGAGGCTGCTGTGTGGAGAAGGTGCCGTGGGCTGTCACTTTGGCAGGGTATTTGAAAACAGATTCTCTCCAGCAGCTGCTGCCATTCTGCCTGCAGCGTATTTCTTGCCTGTCAGAAAAGCAGCACCAGAGCACTTGCTGTTTATGTCTCACCCATTTGTTCTGTATTTCTTTTTGTTTTGTTTCTTCCTGTACCACAGAACAGCAAAAAAGGCTTAGTAGCCTGGCAGGTATGATGTGAAAGGTCTGCTACCCCCCAACCGCTGCCTCTGCTGGAGCAAAGCTGTCGCTTTGTTCGGAGTGTGGAGTACCTTTAGCAAACACACTTCTCAGGAACTGCAAAGGAATTAGTATAAATATTTGTCCTGGGCTTAGTTCAGGTCATCCAATGTTTGATTTCAGTCTTTTCTTCAAGTGCTACCTGTGTGGCCACATGTTAGTGTACCAAAGCCCCTAAATTACTCCTCTGTTGCTCAAGAGATTTACAGACAGTTTGACTGCTCTAGTTGAGTTTGGAGGGTGCCTTTGGAGCCTTGAAGCTTATTCCTGTGTGGCTTATTCTCAAGATTCTCTGCGCAACCATTAGTGTCAGTGAGGAGGACAGAGAAGAAACAAAAAACCCAATATTTACATGACTTCAAGAGCAGCAGAATTTATGCTGAAGAATAACAATATGGGGGAGCAGCGCATAATGTACCGTTCCTATAAACGCCCACTGTGGACTGAGCTGTACTTCTATTTGGGGCACAGAAAGGGACAGATGACCAGGAAAACATCTTTCTCTCCTTTCAAGGAGAGACTCTGACGCCAATTGCAAGAGCAGAGAGCTCTTGCTCTCAAGGGGAGAGATGGTCAGCAGCACACGTGTGTACCAGCACACTGCAATTTTATCACCTATTTCTGGACACCTGGCAAACAGCCAAACAGTTTTCCTATGCAGGGAGCTTGGGAATCAAAAAGAAATAATAGGCCTTTACACAAAGTCCTGTTAAAGAATGGACTTTGTGACCTCCTCTGTCATTGAATTCTTCAGCCTGCAGGAAAAAAAAATTACTTTTCTAGGCTAGAACCTCAGGCCCTGTAACATCGCCAGGGGTGAGGATAAGAAATGGAGGAAAGGGGCTGTAAGCTTTCCTAAAGTTTGCATCCTCTCTGCATCCTCCTTGACTTCCAAAAACCTGCTTCCTTTTGGCCTTTGAGGTCATGGAGGAGTGGTCTAATTTCAGTTGCTCTTTCCGTTCTCTCTTCTGAGAGGCTTAGTAAGGAGTTTAGTAATGGAAATGGACCAAATACTTCCTACAAAATGGAGAGCCTTGTACACCAGGGACATGAAAGGACCGTAGTGTAGCTAGAGAGAGGGGAAATAGGATAACAGTGCTAAACCAGGATTTAATAGATGCTTTGCCCCGTTTTGAACACTTATAAGCATTATTTCATTTTTCTTGATAAGGAGGAAGACTTAAAGTTTGATGGTAATTTCAAACCAACCACTCAAACACAAATCCTGAATTTTGCAGAGCAGAACTGTGTTTGCTCAAGGTACCAACTGACCAATGCTTTCTTATGCACGAGCCTTTCCTCTGCTAACTGCCCCTTTCAGACTTCTGCACATTTAATGGCTTTGGGCAGTATGGTGATGTGCATGTGAATAAACATCTATCCCTCTCTCCCCAGTGCATGCAGTGATGTAAAAAGGATAGGACTTGGCAAAGTCTTGATGAGACAGACTGTAAAATCACTGGTGTTTCCTCTCCAGACAACCCACATAGAAAAGGTCCTCAGCAGAGCCTAAGGATCGCTGTGCTGTAGCTCTCCAGAGTGTGGTAGAGCTTCAGACCAGCCTGAGGTCTCTTGGTTCCGTGGGTGGTGGTGGTGGTGGTGCCGCCTACTGCTGTGTGTGGGTATCAATTGAGCAGCGTGAAGGAATTCTAGGTGGAAACAAGGTGGTCTGGAGCAATTGTTTCCCCCATCTTTATGCAGTGCAAGAGGAATCACAGATACAATAAATGACAGTGGGTTTTGTTGTTTGTAAACTCTGGTTCGGACACAGGGATGAACTCAGAAGCATCGTATGCTCACTGTAACAAATGAGATGTCAGGCAGGTGAGTGCAAGCTGTTAAAAAGCGGTGCCCTGTGACCACATAGGATGCTCCATTAGATTGAGATCACCGGAGGAAAAAAAGGGCCTGGGAGACTTTCTCACTTTTTTGATGAAGAACGAGATTGCAAAGTTCCTAATTAATCAAAAAGACAAAAAAACCCCAACCCCCGGACAGTCCTTGAAACCAAAAATTTCTCTTGTTTTACATACACGACAGCTGAGACTGTCATGAGATGTGTGAAGCTGGGTACCTGAGAGATGGTAACCTGCTTTTGCTGGCATCAAACGTTTTCTTGGTAGATTTCCTTCAGTCCAGATGCTGACCCAGCAGTGACACAGTCTGTCTCATCAACTACTTGCTAGGATTTTTGCCTCAAGAATTGGATTATAGTGATGTGGTGAGATGCTGGGATGAGATAAGAATTCCCCATGTTCATTTCCAGATTCGGTGCCAGACAGACTAAGTTCAGATAAAGCTGATTCAGCGCTCGTACGGGACAAGCCGGTTCAGGAGACAGTGCCAAGAGAGAAAAGGGCAATGGAGGAGAAGCGAAGTGTTGTGAAGAGCCCTCAGCACATGGCTGACACCTCCATCGATGACATTGGCATTCCTCTGAGGGTAAGTCAGCACAAAACCTGGGCCAGATTCTGCCTACCTTGGGACTTGGGGAATTCACTGAAGTTCCAGAGGCTGCAGAGGTTTAAGGGAAGATAAAATTCTCAGAGAGAAGACAATTCTAGTTCCAACGGATTTTATTATGAATACTTCCCTTTGCTACCCATGGTCTGTTTCAGCTGCTTCAGGGAGAAAAAAAAATGAAAAATTATTCTCTCTTCATCATATTTGAGAATAGTGTTTTCTGCTCTTCTGCTAAGGGGGGGTTCTGTCTGATTTTAGACCTCTTTAAGGTAGATGTCGTTTATATAAAACGTGTATGTTCATTCCGTGTTGAGGGGAAATTATCATGAAAAGAATTATTAATCTATTTTTATAACTAATGTCTGGAGTGACATGAACTCTAGATGTTTCTAAATCTCCATTGAATACTTCAGAAATTAGTATTTATGACTAAAGTGGGAAACATGTCTACTTTTAGATGTCAAATCAGTTTAGTATGCAAAACCCTCCACACAATCTACATTTCTGCACCAGTTACAATGTACCCCTGCACAGCTTGGACATTATTAGTAACCTGAGTGCAGCTGTAGCTTTCTTGCATGTGAGATTATTTATCTGAGTGAAATCGCTCATGTTTCAGAGTATTAATTTTATATAGCCTTGATTTTTAGGTAGTCAGTGATAATAAATGAAATGGGAAGTAGACTGTAGACCTTTTTCATTGCTGGAAGATTCATAAGAACTTTGAAAGTCTGGTAGAATTTAAGGTTCTGATTCTTCATGTGTATATTTATTTTCCCACTAGAATACAGACAGATCTAAGGATTGGTACAAGACGATGTTCAAACAGATCCACAAGCTAAATAGAGGTACTGTAATACAGATGGCTTTTTTATTTACTTTAAAAGACCACCTTGATAACATTTTGTTTCATTCATGTAAGGAATTGTACTGGATGTTAAATAAAAGCATTTTGTCTTAACTGGTGTTTGCTCTGCACCACAGAACTCAACCAAGTGTATTTGAAACCTCTGAAGTCAAAGGTGAGGGAACAGTGAAATCCAAAAAAAAGTCCGAGTTGTTCTGAAAGGTGAACTGCAGTGCCAACAGGAAATCAAAGAGGACTGTTTGAGATCAGAAAGCGGCTAATAATGTTCAGAGAAAATAGCAGCTAATCCCCCCTCACTCTTTTAAACGATAGTAGGTTATCACTGAAACTGCTCTGTCCATAAGAGAAAACTTTTTACACTACAAAGCTTTAGTAACTACATCATAAAGCTTGATTTGAAGCTCACTGAAACCAATGGAAAGGTTTCTGTGAATTTTTGCTGAGGTCAGAACCTGAACTCTGCTTTTCCAAACCCTGCAATTTTCTCCTTTCAAAAGCTAAAATTTTGGTGAGCACTTGCACATTGGAACAGTGCGCTCTCAAGGAATCCCCTTCTCTGGGGCACTTCTGTGCCTGGCTGCTGGGGCATTCACCTCCCTTCTTCTGTGTGAGAAATGGCTGCAGTAGCATTGGCAAACTGAACCCTCTGACCAGCCTGACGTGCAGGCAGACGCGATACAGAACGGTGCTTATAGAATAAAACATTAGAGCATGCGAAACTGGAGCTGTATTTGCCACTGCAGGTGCTGTCATGATGAGCTTTATGCGTGTTGGGTTGGATGGAATGAGCAAGAGTTGAACCGTTTCCTAATCCCAGAGCTCCTAACAGAGGTTTTCTTCAGCTCAGCCAGAGCCCGTGCTCCAGAAGGAGGAGAATGAGTTCAGTCCCCTTTGCTTCCAGCATCTCTTGCAGGGCCCAGGCGTGCAAGGCAGCAATGAGCAAAGTCCTGCTAGAACATCAGCACGAGAGGGACTGTTCTTGTACGGATTCTCGTCTCGCCCTTCTTCCCCTTTAAATCTGTCCTCTCTCTTCTTTTTTTGCAAATCGTGTTCCTCTCCTTAGACACTCCTGAAGAAAACCCTTATTGCCCTACCTACATATTTCCTGAACTTCCTGAAATCCAGCAAAAAACTGAAGGTACCAGAAGTTTAGTCAGAATATCTGTTGTCTTGTGCTTTGATTTAACTGTACTATAGCACCCTAATAGTAACTAGATTCAGGTTCTAGATTTCCACTACCCACGCGTTACACTGGCTGGAAATTCAGTGATGCCCAGGATACCTTCTAGTATGATGCATAAAATAACTAAATCTTTGCTAATCCATTAATCTATTTTTTAAAGTATGATGCTATTTACTCTAGTAGTATTAAAGTAGGCAATGAAATCATGCGGTGATAGGAAAATGGGGGATGGAGGAGAACCTCCACTTCATTGTGGATAGTCTCAAAATCTGCTGCTTTTCTCTGCTGCAGAAGACAATCCTTATTCTCCTACATACCAGTTTCCTGCGTCTACTCCTAGTCCTATCTCTGAAGGTAATGATCAAGGACCATATATATTTTTCCGCACAAATGCTGCCTTATCCATTTATTTTCTTCCTGGAGTTTTTTCTAGTTGCTGAGCATTATGCTGCCTCGTAATGATTTGCTGCACTCTAAGCGTTGCCTTGACTGTATGATGCCTTTTTGGCTTTGCAGTGCTCCTCTGGCTTCATAACTAGTATTTGACTAACGCTGCAGTCTCGGGATTTGCTTGGTTTTATGCGCTTATCGATTGTATTTAGCTGTGTGCGTGCAGTGATTATTTAACACGCCTAGAATGCTGACTTACACGTAAAGGTGTGGTTTAACTGAGGTTTCTCCCAACCCCCCCTTTTGGATCAATACATTTCTTTAATTATTTACTTCTGGGTTTGAATATTAACACAGTGTTGGGGCCAGACCCAAAACGTCACCGAAGTCTCGTGGTAAAAAGGCTGCTTGCTTCAGTGGGGTTTGGATCAGTCCCTCAATGCAATCTTTTAAAAGAAATATAACTTGATAATGTGGGTTCAGGGCTGGGCTTAGGTGCACTTGGCGTATCTAGGCAAGGCTGGAGTTTGACAGTCTCTTCAGCCCATCCTGCAACTTGGAAATAACACTCTCTTTACCTTATTCTTCCTCATGTGCTCAGCAGATTCCTTTAAACTTCATGTACAAACCAGAATCCTTTGCAGTCGTGTTGCGGGGATGGTGAAATACTCTATTGCAGAGATAATCCTATAACTGTGTGCATAGGCATGAACACAATTATATATAAGAAACACTGGAATCCGCTGCACACGTGGGACATACAGACATTTCCCTGTCGGGAAAGTTTTGTTGGTGACAGCATTGTTAGGTCGGTGCTTTGGTGTCACTTCAGATCCTGCAGTTTAGGAACTTGCCTACTTAGCCTGTACCTCAAGCCAACCCTGGTGAGACTATTAATTAACCGTTTCATTCATTGTTTATATTAAACATCTGGTGGGTACTGTGTAAGAAGCATACAGTATGGATTCTATCTGAGATGCTCAAAGAAGACTAGGAGGTGTAAGGTGCATTGCACTCTTAAAATAAATGTGGACTGGTGTCATACGGGTGTCTAAGATACTTGCTCATTTCTTGGTAAAACCTGTAGGTGAAGAGTCCTGTCCAGTAAATCATAATGCAGTGTAAATTCTTTTCGGTTGGCAGAATGGTATGTGGATATGGATGAGATGGAAGCAAAGAGCCTCAATAACTAGTGGATAAATGAGTTTTACTGAAATTCAATTTTCTTGTTTGTAATAAAGTTTGAAAATGCATTTTGCTGTTGTCTGAGCTGATGTAGTTTGCAAAACCCATGATAATAATATATTACAAATCTGTTTTCCCATAGATGTTCCCTATGCACTTAAAAAAGTGTGTATGAAAATAATTTGCTGGTTTAGGTAGTTGAAATTTTATTGGACAAAACATTTTCTCTTTATTCTCAATATTCTGGGAAATGTTTCTCTCATATCTGCTTGGAATCTTTCCTGGATAAGGAATCCGGACTGTCTGATGATGTAGGTGGGTTAGAGTGCATGTTTCGTGTTTAGAAAACATTTCAAAGTGATCTGCTCAACTGCCAAGTGTTGATATAGAGGTGGATTGAAGCCTCAATTGAAGCCTCAATTACCAAAAAAGTTTTTTGAGTTTGGATTGATGTTTAGGATCTCCTAGAAACATCAAGATTTGGGCTTCTCTCTAAAATACCCTTAGAGTCTATGGGTATTGAAATATAGATGTTTTGTTCGACTCTAAAAAAACCAAAAAAAAGTAGATTCTACATGAACTACAGGGGAACAGCCTCTTTTCACTAGAGGAATCAGATTTTGAAACTACGTATTGGTGATACTCTGTTCCATGAAGGAGGGTCCCCCAGGTAAAACGCAGCTCTGAGGGCCAGGAGATCTTGCTTTAATGTGCATCTCTGATTTACTCTTTAATCTTTATCAAGTCATTCAAAATTTCCGTATTTCAAGTATTCCCTCATATAAAAAGGGAAGAAACACAGACACTCTACTTCATAAGACACTTGAAGAGACTAAAAGTACCTCTTCTCCTTATTATTATAGATATTAGAACAAAGGCAATTGGAAACTAGCACTTATCTGCAGTTAATTTTCTTTTTCCTCTCTGAATGATGAGCTATAATGAATATTGACACATCTTTTCAAGTAAGTAAATCTATCTCTTTGTTGTCCACCAGCACTAAATAATCCTATGAGAGGTGAATGGCTGGGAAGGCAATTTTAGACATTTGTTAATCTATATTTCTAGCAGCAGGGAGTTTTGTGATCTACCAAGTATTTAGCTATCTGAATAAACCCGTCTTTTATGTAGGAACACCAGTTGATCTTGTCAACAATTCAGTGTAGTACTTGTTTTCTGTCACTTAGATCTAAAATATGGGAATTGGCCTAAAAATTGACCTTCACTATTATTTTACTTGGAGGTTATGAGCATGCCAGACTCAATAACCATCTGCTTGGAATTTAAGCCTTCTAATTCATTCACCAAGAGAACACGGCAGAGGGGCTAAAAGTTAAAGACTTCTTTGAGCCTCCCTGAAAGGCTTGATTAAGCCTTGAGTGCAATCTCAGGTCAGCTGTGTTAGCCAGATTGGCTGCAGCAGATGATTGATGTCCTTCTTGAGAGAAGAGCTGGAAATTGTTTCAATCTGTTGATCGGCATCACTAAATTCACGTGGTGCTTTGTTAGTATGTTCTTTCCTTATCTAACTCATTCTGTCTTCATCTATTTTGTTTTTCTGTCTTTTTGCCTCTGTCACTTGCAGTGGTTTCTGCGCAGAGGTATCAGTTATACCTTTTCCCACCCTTTTCTTCGCAGTCATTTTGTTGTACTTCCCTGCATTTTGCCTTGGAAGTCCCGTAGATGTCTCATATATACACCCCTGCAAGTCTGAACCCCCGGCAGCAGAGAAAGGTGATGGGCCCGTGGGTCAGTCCAGTTTACAGGCCTGATCCCAACTCCCCCTGGTACTACCTGCAGTTCATTGAGGATTCATTCCAAAACCTGTTAAAAGTGGTGGAGACGTACCAATAGTGGTATGGAACATTATGGAACAATCGTGCCAGGAACATTATCTGTGCTTAAATGATAACCTGAGTCAGTGAACATACTCCAGCTCGTTGTGCAAATTAATACAAGGAAGATGTCCTAGCAATCATCATGCATAATTGGGAGCAGGACTCCGCAGCTCTGGGACTGTGTCTAGCACCTAATGAGTTATTTTAGGCATACGCTATGGCTTTTAGATCCCCAGTTTATCTTTCAGCTTTTGATAAAGTGGATCTAATAACCCTTGCTGTGGGGGGAGTTTTGCGATAAAAAGTGATTGTTTTTCTAAAGTGCTTTAAGAGCCTGGAGAAAGGTCTTAGTGTAAGTAGTACATTAATATTTATATCTAATCTAGGAATTATTTTTAAATGCAATTTAAACCTCATTGGGATTTTCTCTTTTAGGATTCTCTGCCTGTGGTAAGTATTGGACATATCACTCAAATTATGGCCAGTGTATTAGCAGAAGAAATGGAAAAGGGTCTCTGGTGCTGCTTCTCTGGTGCTTTGTCAGCTCACTTGCAAAATGCTTTTGTCTTTCAGATGAAGATTCTGATTCATATTCTCCTCGTTACTCCTATTCTGAGGACAGTAAGTAATTCGCTTTTATTGCGTAATCTGTCGAACAGAAAGAGCACATAAAGCACGTACGTATTTGCCCCCTATCCAGTTCACCAGTGTTCCTGTATTTGACTTCTCCTGCAGGCAGAACCCAGCTTTCCGTTCCCCGGTCCAAGAGTGAGATGGACAATATTGATTCAGAGAAGGTCGTTAAGAGGTCGGCCACTTTGCCACTGCCAAACCGCACTTCATCGCTGAAGTCAAGCCCGGAAAGGTGACCTGAACTGGGATATATTTGGATCGATACTGGAAGAATCTTTGAAAGCTGTGAATGGGTACAAAGGTGGAAGCTTTAGGTCCACAACTCCAGTTAAACTTTTTGGGGGAAGTGGAGATGTAGTTTTGACTCTGACCCTTCTTCTAGGCGGCAGTGAATTCCTTCACTGTCACAGCCCAGTCCCCCCCATTTTGTCTGTCTCTTTTTACCAGGCGTCACGCAGTTCGATGCATGGTTTCCTGCCTGGGTGAGGAGTGGTTCCTGGGTGTCATCCCCATACAGTGCATGCCACAGAGGCACAGTGGTAACTCTTGGCTCACTGTGACACTGTTAAAGGCACCTCAGGATATGAGGAAGTAGTGGTAATTGTGGAGAAGCAAAATTTGGATTTATGTTGATCCTTGGTAAAAGTTTTGTCGTGTTTTCCATCTCTAAGAGTCCCACCCACGTGAACTTTACTGGAAGTAGGTTCTAGTTAGCAATGTTTTTTCAAGATTACTTCCTTCCTGGTTTGGTTTTGTGGTTTGTTGGTTTTTGGGTTTTTTTGCTTTATTTGATACTGTGTATTTTAAATCTCTTTGCAGCAATAATGAATGCATTTACCAAATGAAGGGAGGCAGAGTGAGCAATTAATATAGTATGAAATCTCCCAGCTTTTGAACTGCTCCTCCCCCCCTCACCAACTCCCTCACGCTCTTGATGTTTTTCACTTGCTGCCTTCAATGAGCAATGCTATAATTTGAGGCTGAGATGCTCACCGAATTAGCAGGCCACTGGATCAGGAGCCAAAGTACACTGACAGAACGTGTCTTCCTTATGCAGGAGTTGAACGCGTGGTACATTGCCCCTCTGAGAAAACTCTTGCAAGTGAAAGGGTCACAATAATTGCTGCTTCCTATTATCTAGTGATAAAACAGTGTTCCACCAGGGAGAAGTTTCTCTGGGACTGGAATCTTAAGCAATCCAGTTTATTCTAGAGAGCAAAGATCAAGCTTGTTGAAATTTGTACGCTGTTTGTAGGCCAGTCATTTTGGCTGACATCCTGCCTGTTGTTTAAAAAAATAATAATAATTAAAAAAATTGGTTGTCTCTGTCTCTCCCAAACCAGTGAAGTGAGTTTGGGCAACTCAGTGGGTTGTCCCTATCCTAAACCAGATCCGCAGGGTAAGTGGGAAGAATTGCGGTTTGGGTTAAATGCCTCGCTTTTGGTGAGTGCTGCGGGGGCGATGACTCCACATACAACGTTGCCCATCAAAGGGGGAGCGTTGCCTATTAAGAGCAAGATAGGAATTAGTTTATCAGCTTAAATGATTTCTGAGACTTTTCAGGGGCATTAGTTATTCTGCATGAGGTGTTTTGAATATATGACTCTTCAGAGGCGGTGGACGTTGTAGGATATGGACCCTGTACTCTGAAATGTGCCAGTGTAGACATTGCACAAAACTGTAGTGGTTTGGATAGTTAATGGACTGTTCTTAGCCACCTTTAGATATACCAGGCAGATAATTGGTTCATGTCTCTAGAAAAGACCTCCTCTTGGACTGCAGAATCCAGAATAGTGGTCAGGTAACTGGTGATGTGGCTAAAACAAAGAAGTTTAGCGAAAGAGATTTAACCTGAGTTCTGCTCAAAGTTTGGACCTCTTCATATTTGTGAGGTTAGTTGAAGCCCATCACTAAGCCTTTTTCAATCGGGAAAGATACAGAAGTCTGGAATTTTATTGAAAGTACCCCTTTATTGAAGTTTATTGAAACTGCTCTGCTCCAATGGTTTCAGCAGCTGAGCGGGATCAAGCTCTGCCTGCTCTAGATAAATATATTCCCAGAGCCTTATCTGAACTGTTTCTCTTGCAGCAGGCTCCTTTCCTACATTAAAAAAAAAAAATTACCCTGATTAAACCAGGATTATCAGGGAAAGGCGCCTGCCAAAAGGAAGTGCTTTTCTCCGCAGAAACCACGGGGGTTTGGGTTAATTGATCTTTCTTTCCTCAGGACTGACTGGGAGCCTCCAGACAAGAAAGTGGACACCAGAAAATACCGTGCGGAGCCAAGGAGCATTTATGACTATCAGCCAGGAAGGTCCTCTGTTCTGAACAATGAAAAGATGGTAATGTTTGTTTTATCCTACTTCATGGCTTTATCCTGTGATTGTAAAATACTCCCCAAATGCTTGTCCAGTACCATTCCGATAGGATTCCTTAAGCTTACACGTGATGTATTTCCTTTATATTTTGTTTTGAAAACTGTTTTGCATAACTTCCTAACATTTTTGTTCTCTATGAAGCGAGATCCAGGGGGGACTGAGAGTCTTCTTTCCTTTTGGACGTCTCGTTTTCTGTGTTAAGTATGGATCACTAACCCTGGTTTTTAATCCGTGTTTGACACTGTGACCTGTTCAGCAGCTGCTTTGCCAGCTGTACTTTTTCTAGGGCACAGCATTAGTTGATACAGGACGGTTGAAGGCATTATGCAACAGAGCAGGCTGGCTCAATTTCTGTGTTCCTCTGATACTTTAAATGCAAAATGACTAATTTTTAGAGTGCCTGTAATGTGCTTTGGGAGATGCCTCTGAGGTGCGTTAGGACATGACCATCTCCCCTGGGCTACTTCCTTCCTCAGCTGGATCTCACCACTTCTGCAGCAGGGGCAGGAGAACTGAACGTGAACTACGCCGGTGTGTAACCTGGGGTATTAAGTGAGATTTTACTGATTTCAGTTTGAATTCGTAAACAATACTGTGAACTGTGACAGGTAGGGGACATACAAAAGTCTCATTCTGCAGGCTTGGCTGAGAACACTTGGTGAGGAACAGGGCAGAGAGGCGCTGCCAGTCCTGCACACATCACTTTAAGGTGCCCTTCAGTGGTACAAGCGTGACACTGTAATGGCTAGAAAATACTGATTTGAGGTAACTGGTGAGTAGACAGTTTGGTACATAAAGATACAATGGCTCAATATAGGAGTTAATTTGAAGGATTCAGTTTGAAGCGCTAATTGCCTGTGAGATTCCAAACATAAACTGGACATAAACAACAGCTCAGGCGTTGATCCATGCATGGAGTAGGTAAAGGAATGCTCCTGAAAAACCTGCCAAAGATTCTACACCAGAGTGAACCGCAATTTAAATCAATAGAAATGGAAGAATCAAGTCTGATCTGACACCCGATGCTTCTCCTTTGTATTTTGGTGGGGTTTCTTTTTTCCATCCAAGTGCAATCGAGGTCCATCACTTCTTGAAGATACCGCGTCAGACTTCTTTTCATGCCCACATCCCTTCACTGACTTTAACAAAGTTGCTCCTGATAGGAGAATGATCCTAGTGTCTGTTGAAATGGGCAATGGAGGACTCTGTCTTGGTCCTACCGGGAGTTGTCTCAGCCCATTAGAGAAGTGCCAGGGAGGAGCGGTGTGAACATGGTATGACAACTCCATTTCTGCAGTCTATCCTGGAGCAAGACATTTGCTGAGGTATCATGGTAAACAGCAAAGATCAGACCTTGTGGCAAAAGGCCTGTTTCATCTGTGTACTTAAGCCTTTGTGAAGGGTCAGTCATCACCAGTGGCACTGTTCACGTGTACAGACTTCATCAGGTACTTAATTGAGCTGTTGAATCAGAGTCTAAAAGCCACAAGCAGGACCATCATCAGCATAATTGAGAAAAATGGTACAGGACTCATCAAAGACAAGAAGAATGTGATGGCTGCATTACTTCCAGTGTTACTTTTTGAACTTCAAGCCACAGATCACAGAAGAAGGTCTTGAAATAGTGACTTCGTGGTCTCCATCAGTCTCATTAAACACAGTGGTTACTGACTAGATCTTTCAAGGAAGCTGCAGGAGATCTGTGGAATATCTCCTGCTAATCACACCCAGAGCTGTTACTATCAGAATCCCAATCCAAAACCATTGGAGAGCAATGAAGAGCCTCTCATTCGCATCAATGTTTTGGGTTTTTTTTTGGTTTTTTTTTTTTTTTTTTAATGTAAAGGCAGTTCTATAAGAAATTAAGTACTTTTGGTTGGGATGCAGTAAAGAAAGAATGGAGGCATTGCTTCTATTTTGCCTTAAAGAAATAGCCAAATTTTCCTCCAGGCCATCGGATATGAAACATGATGTAGCCACTTATCTTTCAGATGGAAGAATCGCCACTCTCTCAGCATCAATCCTGAACTCTTGTCCTAGAGTTGTTTTTGTGATGCTCAGCGGCCATGGCAGAGCGTGGGGCGTCTTGCAAAGCCTTGTACTGGTGGGAACTCCCCCCGTCTCAGTAACCCCATCCCAGGTCGATTTGCATCAGGAAAAGTTATGTTGCCCCTCTGTGCAGGTGTGTGGCTCATTGCTTGTTGTGATGGAACACTTGGGATCACACTGATATATCAGCAATGATGTATTTGTATTTTCAATGGGCTGAGATCCATTATGCCTGAAACTAGGTGCACTGAAGTGCAGGAGTTAGCTGGATGTCTCTTGGGGAGTGACACCTCATAACCATCAGCAATGGACTGTATTCTTTTATCTCACCAGTAGTATTTTCAATCAGCTACAACTACTTCAACTTTTTTTTTTGTTTTGTTTCATTAAAACAGATTGTATGAACAAAAGGGAATTTCTTTTTCAGCTGTACTGTTTGTTTTCTGTCCTGTCTGATTTTTCCTTTGGTGTAGTTGTGTCTGATTCTCTCACGTTTATTTGTGAAGAAACAAGTAATATTGTCTCTCTATCCATCCCTTCAGAGATCTCTCAGGGATGCGCTCTCTCTGACTTGTGTCTCCTTTGATTTAGAAAACCACCTTTCACTCTGTTTGCAGTGTATAGAACAGGGTTTCTCACATATTCATGTGCTGTTAAAGATGCAGTGTTTGATTCAGGTCTCACTGAATGTATTTTTTAATCAAATGAAGATTAAAAAAACTTTTTTAAAGCACATGCAGCTTTGGATTTGGTGGCAATGTCTGATAGTAGGACTGAGGGGCTGATTGAGTCCCAGCTCTTCCATTGGGTCTCCCCGTGACTCTGGACAAGCTGCATAATCTCCTTCTGTGCCGGTCTCCTGATCTGTAAAATGCAATTCATTCATATTCATGCTGCTCACAGTGATGCCATTAGGCTTAACTGATGTTTGCAAAGCAGGTCGCGGCCTTTGTGAGAGGTGCTATAGAAATTCCAAATTATAAGGTTAAATATCTACATTTGAGAGTGGAAACCGTGGAATCTGCATCTCTAACAGTCCCTTTCCGTGTATTCTTTGCATAATGTTATCCTTCTCTTTCTTCCATTCCCCTATCACCAATTCCTTTAGACTCGGGATATAAGCCCAGAAGAGATAGATTTAAAGAATGAACCTTGGTATAAATTCTTTTCGGAATTGGAGTTTGGGAAACCGGTAAGTTTGATAGTTCCAATGACCAATGAAGTCAACCTGCCTTTTTTTTTTTTTTTTTTCCTTTTTTTTTTTTTAATGATTTGTCACATCTCTTCTCAAGGCCCTAAACCTGAAACAGCTGCCTTTACTCATTTAAAAATGTGACATAACATCGTGCTGGTACTGATGTAAAGCAGCTGTTCTGTGACTTCTTTAAATATTTTCAAGCCACTTAACAAACATTCCCCACCTTCCACCCATACATATCAACAAGGCAGTATTTTTTTCACACACACCATAGTTCAAACTGCATATTTGTCGTTGATGTTAGAAGTAATGCCCTGTTCTTATTTATTGGAAGTCCTTATTCAAAGCCCTTGTTTTCCCTCTGCCTAACAAGGTCTAGGATGGCTGATGATAGGTAGCTGTAAGTTAAGGAGAATCATGCGTTTATTCCTTGCCTTGGCTTGTAAACTATAGGTCAGTAATTTCCAGTTATCCATAAACAGATCATGACCCTGTTTCCTGCTCCTTTCCTTATGCACGTAGGAGCCCCTTGCCTAAACGGGGGTACATCAGTCTGTGCTGAATAGCCCTTGCCATTCCCTGAAGCCAAAGGAGTCTGAGAACACTGTGCTTTCTTTTCAAATGGAGCTGTGTTACTGTGTAGGGAGGAGGGGAAAAAAAGAAAAAGGGGGAAAAAAAAAAAAAGCCTTGATCTCCCACTCTGGATGGAAAAAGACGAAGCAAAGCTTAATTATTCACTAGGACAAAGAACATTTTGATGGTGGGAACACATCAGTGGTCATGGCTACTGGTGAAAAAAATGTGACTTTAAAGCATTCAGTGGCCTGGTTCTTACTGATGAAACACTATTAAGTTCATTATTAAATACTCTTTAATAAGTTACTCTTACTGCCCCAGAGGGTCAGTATCAGCCTCTGGCCATCTGTACAGCGAGAGGCTGATGGCACAGTGGTTGTTCCTCCTTGAGGTCAATTGTCAAATGCCCAAACACACCATTTTTGAGTGCTGCTGAGATTTCCCTGCGTGTACAAAACCCCCGAAATACATTTTAAGGTTCAAACTACTGGCTTCAAAGGCAGTTGCACACAGACACCAGAGGGCAGGTTTTCTTTAAATGTTTTCTCAGAAGTGGCAAAATTCCTCTGCATGGAATGTAATTGCCTGAGGTTGGGTGCCCAGTCTGATCTCATCATAAAAATAGTCTAATTTTTGCTGTCAAATGGGCATGTACAGCTAGGCAGTCTGTTCTCTCATAGAAAACTATGTTTTATAGCTAAGGACCTTCCATCCAAAGCTAAAGAAGAACCTTCAACAGTATTTGAGATGAGACCCCATAACTTTTAGGCAGTAGAAGTCAGGTAAATCCCACCTCACTGGGGCTTTTGACCGATGTTAGGCTAAGGATTTAACCCTTCACAAATGCCATGGTTTAAAATTTCCACAAAATGAGAAGAAACCTGTTTCTCTGCTGCTGTGTAATTGATAGCCATATACTCTTGCAGTGAGTGAAGGTGTGTCTGTGATCCTTCGAGTTAGTGTAAGATAATGGCAAATGTGTCAGAGAAAGGAGAACATTTATGCCCTCAGGCCTTTCTAGAGGTGAAGGTATGTGTGCTCCTAAGAAGCATGTGTTTGTGCTTTTAGTCATATAGCCTTGGCCTTACTTCAGAGGAGGACATCTCAGGCTACTCCAGCAATCCATCTATGCTTCAGCAGACCAGCTTTTCTGGTGACAAGTCCCCCACCTTGCTCAGGGCACTGTTGTTAAGGGCTGCTTTCTCACAGCTTGCCTTGAAATGATATCCCATCTCAACTCCCTCTGGCTCCAAAGCCATGCAACTGTGCTCCCTCATCAACAGTGCCAAACCACGAGGGTGGCAGAAGGTGCCTATCTTACATCAGGTGCTTGAATTGAGGCTTCTTAGAGCTACCTACTCTGGAATCTGATGGAAACTCAGCAAAGCTCCCTCTGAGCTTCATCACCAGAGCCGAAAGAGCATGCCATGTGTAGCTTTGCTTACTCAGGTCACAAGAGGACCAGATTGTTGTGACCAGCTAGTGGCCAAGCACCACGCTTAGTCAGAGAGTTTTAACTGATGTTTGCCAGCACCTGGGATTTTCAAAGATTCTCTGTTTATCCCAGCGTTTGTTTTTTTTCCAGTGCTGGAGATAATGGGTACTACTACAGGATGATTTTCCCTGGCTTTCTGATGTTATTTATATGACCTGGGCAAGAAAATCCTTGGTAAAAAGGAGCACAGGGTTCTTATGAGCCTGTGGGTCTTGCTCTCCAGACACATTAGAATGACCTGGATGAGACTTTCCCCAGTGAGGAAAGTGCTTTGCTGGACCAGCATCCCAGATGCATTTCTAGGCAGATCCATGGACAGGTGCATGCCCTGCAGACAGGTAGATCAGTCTCCACAGCATGAATGCTTTTTCAGGGCACTGCTGGGACTGAATCCCCACATGCCTTCTTCCTCCTGCCCTGTGGCTCCCCAGCTCCATGGAGCACATCAACGAAATGTGACATTTGGTCAGTCCAGAGTTCGTTTGTCTTCCATTTTAATTGCGGGATCACACACAGGCACTTTCTCCCAGCCCTTCCTGAGACAGCATTAAGGAAAGGGGGCTGGAAAAAGGGGTGCGTGTCCCACCCCTCCTCACCTCCTTCCCTCCAGTTCCTCCCTCCAAGTCTCAAACCTAACTCTTTGCAGCACCATCTGCCTACCTGCAGCTGCTGACCTGATGGGTAAGATAATAGGGGTTTTATGGTGTTTGCAACCCACACAGTGGCTGTCCAGACGTAGGAGTGGGATCAGTTCAAACTGCTGATCCAAGCAAACTAGAAACGTGGAGGAATTTGGACCAAGACCCAAATCCTGAAACTCAGTCTCACCTTTGATAGACTGATACCGGGAGATTCCCTCTCAGTGACTCGGAGACATTCTAGTCACAGGAATCAGCATGGACACATAGGATGGTGCTAAGCCCCCAACCAACGGAGGTTATTTTTGCTTAGAAACAGAGCAAATATATCCTGATTTCACAAACTAAGAACAAAGACTCTGAGCATTTCGGTGAGAGGTGGAATGAGGATGTTAGCGTGGTGTTATCTGGATAGGAGTGTCCAGCCAAAGGTCTTTCGCTTTGAATAACCCTCCCTGATGTTTACATGTGCATACAAACAGGGAAATCTGATTTTAAAATGGGTACCTTCACCCCATAGGGTGAATTATAAGTAACTAGTTCCCAAGTTCCACGTGTCCCACTCTCTCCGCAAAAACACACACACACCCCCCCCAAACCAAACCCCCAAAGCAGTGAAATAAAAAATAACAACTCTGCATTCTCATTGCCCCACAATGCCACCGCTGGAAATTCAGCCATTTGTTCACATGGTATGTATTCATAGTCTGGCGGGGGTGGGAAAGATTCTCCCTTTTCTTTATCAAAGGCCCTTGTTTTACCCTTTTCTTTTTGAAAAGAAGAATGAGCAAATCAAATGCTTTTTATGACTGTGTGGTTTTTTCCCCCATTTCATTTTGGTTTTTGTGTTAAGATTGCTTTAACTGCCAGCTGTGGGCTCCCTCTAGAGAGCCCAAAATCCCTTAGAGCACCTTGCAAAAATAAAAATTTCCTCAAACACAACTGAAAACAGCCCTTCCCAGACTGCATGTCTGTTCCCTTTTGCCTCCCACGAGCTCTTGATATTTGTGCTATAGTGGATTTATCCCTCTTTCTATCTCTCTTTGTCTGTTGTAGGTTTGGGGTTTTTTTTAATTTCTTTTCAGTGTTGATGCAAATCCCCTGTTGTATTCCCCCTCTGTTCTAATCCAGTTTCCATATTCTCTGTGATGTCTTTCCTTATCTTCATTTCCTCATTTCCTTCCTCTGCTTTCCATCAGCCTCCAAAAAAGATTTGGGATTATACTCCTGGAGATTGCTCTATCCTTACTAGAGAGGATAGAAAGGTAATTGTGCCTCACATACGTTGTACTACAGCATCTAGCGCGTATGTATGTGTGTATGTGATTTTTCTTTTCTTCTTTTGTAGCATTGCTTGGGGTTTGTGTGCTTGTGAGCAATTTATTTATTTTATTGATTATTTCTTTTAAATTGGGCTTGAGCTCATCAGCCTAACAGTGAAGTAGCTAGTAAATTTGTTTAACAAACAGTTCTTAAAGCATAATCAGTCGTAATTTGGAGTGGTGGTTTTGCTGTCTTAACTTGCCATGATAATTATACTAACAGCATATTGCATATTGTTACAGTATCTTTTTTTTTTCTTTTTTTTTTTTTTTTTACAGGTGGGTTTTATAACTTCATGGTTTGTAGAATTAGATTCTAGGAGGCCTGTGCATCTCTTAATTTTGAATGTTAAATGCCTAAAACTATTTCCTCTGTAATGATTGAAACGTGATTAATTACTAGTGAAATTCTGTGTATTGTCCATACCATCTTTGTCTTTTTTTGATTAAAAAGGCTCGCTTTTTTTTTTTTTCAAAATTAACANATCCATTTCAGATACAGTGATTTCCTCTCTCCCCCGACCCCGTTCCCTTTCAGCTGCCCCCCACCAACCCCCACCCCTGTCCTCCTTTAGGGTTTGGAGTTCAGTGTCTGCAAAAGGGGAAGAAAAAAAAAAAACCAAAACAAAAAACCAACTCTATTTTTCACATGAATAGGCAGCAGCAATCAGCTTAAAATTCTTGGTTGGCATCACGTCATCATCTCGTGCCTTTCAAGCGGGTGGCCATCTACCCTCCCTTCATACCAGCCCTGCTCTC
>VXBJ01005652.1:519810-646711 GCA_013400055.1 Nycticryphes semicollaris
AAAAAAAAACCAAAACAAAAAACCAACTCTATTTTTCACATGAATAGGCAGCAGCAATCAGCTTAAAATTCTTGGTTGGCGTCACGTCATCATCTCGTGCCTTTCAAGCGTGTGGCCATCTACCCTCCCTTCATACCAGCCCTGCTCTCTGCTGGGAGCTCACGCCTACGCAAGATTTGGATATTCCCAAGAGATTTTTACCCAATTTTCCTTACGCTGCACCTTGCCATGGGCTTCTAGGGCAGGTCAGCTGCTGCTGTTTTTTCCAGGGTCTGCAGGACCCTGAACCATGAAATGATAGATTAATTTGGTAACACGCCATTTTTTTATTTTCTGGGATTTTTTTCCTGTTGTTGATTTTATAGTTTTTTTTTTCTTGAAGCTGCGGCGTTTCACCAGGACTTGGAAAAAGCTGCTTTTACAAACCCAAGATTTGCTTTTTCTTCCTGCCTAGGAATCCTCAGATAGATGAGGGGACACCAAATAGAGCATTTCTTCTAAAATTGCCTTAATTTTTTTTTTTTTTTTTTTAAATAATGTGCCTAGGAAGTGTTAGATGGATTTAAAGCAAGCGGATAAGAACTGGCTTTTGCTATTGAACCTGTGCAGCTGGCATTGCTTCTTTTAAGTAAGGAAATGGAACCGAAACATTGCTTTTCTTGTTAGTGCTTTGGTATTTTTTTGAACGCTGAGGAATGTATTGCGCTGCAGAAATGTAATATACCTTTAAAGCAAAGGCGGGCAGTGACCGGTTGGGGGAAAAGCTTGGGGAAATAATTATGAGCATGTGTCTCCTGGTCATGGCCCAGCTGGTTATCTCTTCTTGCTTTTGGCTTTATTCACAATGACTCATTTGCAGACAAAAAGACTAGGCGCTGTGAAAAAGGCATCGGCTGTGCTAAAAACCTGTCACTGCCCTGAAGGAACTCAGGAAAATTGTCGCTTTTCTGCAAAGACCTTGACAGCTGAAATTGCCTTTAGACTTAAACCTCAATGTTTCCTAAAGGCTAATATTGGAGCGATAGATGGAAAATGACTTAAGCCTTTTTCTTTCTCCTCGAACGTAAGTGTGTATCAATGACTCCTTTGTTTGGACTTTTGCAGAATACAGCAGGTGTTACTCCTCTGGAAACTTCCACAGACCATTCTCCCTAGTAAGTTTTCCTATTGCTTTTTGATGTCTCTTTTGCAATCTAAGGGCAGGATTTAGGGTGTTGGAAATGGGTTGGCTTTATTTTTTTTATGGATGGATATAAACAAATGCATGTACTGTGAGAATTACACGTGTGCTTAACATGAATCCAGGTACATGATCTGCTTTTTGCTCATAAATGAATTTTGAAGTGATTTTGTGAGTGATTGCACTGTCTAGATAAGAATTGCTGATTGTGGTAGGCAGTGATTTTAAACAAACAAACAAATAAATAAAACCCCGGACCTTTAACTCCATCATGATTAAGTTTGCAAATTGGCTGTACTCCGTGTAAGTAACTTCATTGCATGGAATAAACAAAGTTTGTTTCTGTTACGCATTGGCTCCTGTTAGATATTTCCAATTATGTGCACCAGATCAAAAGGATGATGTTGATGGAAGGCAACAATTTTCCAGCTTCCAGGAAGGGGATGGTGGTAGCAGGAACACTCTTTCTCAAAGATCTAACGTGGCACAGCTTTTTCCGGAGGAATACCTAATAAACAGCACACTCTGCCTAATTGAGTTGTATGTGGAGCCTGGTTGGTTTTAAAACAGGAACACACAAAAAAATAAAATATCCAGAGCAAGATGCTGAGCTGCTGGAGCCATGGAGCCAGCTCCTACTGCCAACTGCTGCTCCTTGTAATTGGCCTGCGTTCTTAATGTTGTCTGTAGGCACAGTGATTCCCTCTGCATGGATGGTTTGTTAGGAAAGGCATGTTCTTCTCCAGAGGCTGGTCAACATTGCGTGTATTCACCGCCCCTCTGGGGCTGCCTTAGAGGTCTCCTCTACTTCTTTCAACTCAGTTCCCTTCTGCCCGCGCTCATTCTGCAGCGAAACACAGGCTGCTGCATTTTACCAGTTGCTCCTATAGCTGTTAGGTTGTTTTGGGAGGGAAAGAGTGATAAAATCAATGGAAATCTGAGATTAGCATAAAAGAATAGCTTATGTTTGCTGAAGACTAAGGTTTCAGCCCACAGCAGCACTGTCTGTGCCCTTTCCGATGCCACTCAAAGCACGCAGGAGTGCCAGCATCCGAGCCAGTGGAGGGGAAGCAACGTGGAGAGGCTGGGAATGGGACATACCAGAGAGGCCAAGTGGCATCGCACATTCCTCCCTGCCCTGCCTTTAGAGAGCCAGGGGAAAAGATGCCTGGAGTTTACTGTCTTTTTTGTAGTGTTGCTCTTCCCTCTGTTCGTCTGATTCTGATCTGGCAGACTGTCTTGGCATTGTTCGTCCATCTCCCCCCAGTACTGCTTGCTGGTCCTACAGAGGGAGCCACCAGTAAAGGGACTTTGCCACGTGCCTCTATCCCACAAGTGTTCCCCCAAGGTCATTGTAACGCTTTGGTTTTTAACAACTGGGCTAAACTGCTTTTACCTCACCTCCTGTAGGTGAAGGAACAACAGCCATTATTCCCTGCAGCAACTGGCAGGGCTTTCCTGGGAACCTAGAAAAGGGGGGAACTGGGATAAACCCCCATTAGACACAACAGCTCTGTAGCTGCGGGTCTGAGCGTTGCCTGGGTTGAAAAAGTGACAGTTTTCCTTTTCTCTTTGGTGGTGCTTTTCATGAGCTTTTATTCCAGAAAGTAATTTATGAGACCGCATATGACCTGGTTTTCCTTGTCCAGAACCTAAAATCTTCTTTGTGATCCAGACATTGTGTAATTCCACCTCCACAGCCAGTCCTCTGATGTGTTTGAAAGCTTTCTCTTTACCCCACAAGTACAGCGTCTATCCAAAATAAACAGATGCATGTACAAATTTGTCCACAACAAGCAGGCGTAACCACAAGCATTTCCACAGTCACATAAATTTGAATCACTCCTGGACATCAGGATGTAAACCAGCTTTCAAAATGTTTCCATGAATTGGCAAATGACCTATTTTTTAATTTTTTTTTTCCAACTTTTTCAGCAGTCATGCTTTGGCCCCAGAATAACTGTGTGTGAGACTGCATCTTTTTCTGAAGAGCCTGGTTGAGCACAGGAACTGGTATCAGATGAGCTTAGCTTTTAGGAAAGCACTGTCTGCCTCATCGCTCGGGAAGTATTTTATGCCTGGAAAGGCCATTTATACCGTGACATTGTCGGTTATTTTTTTAGAAAGAAAACAGTGACATCTAGAAATCAGATGTGCGGGGATACTTGCACTTAGATTCATGATGGAGGAAGTTATTTGAAATAAGTGTCCAGTCTTTAAAAAGCCTAAGAAATTAAAATTGTACTCATTTTAACAGCATTTAGTTCATATATCTGCACGGTAGACTTAGAGTCTGGGATTTTTCATTCCCTGTAGTGGAAGCCGGAGGCAAAGCTGAGCAGAAGTGTGCATATGTGGGAATTTCTTTGGTGTTTAAAAGAGTAGTGTCTGTAGCCCCTATACGCTCTACGATGGTTTCTCTGCATGGTCCCTCACTGATGGGCTTGAGAGATTGCTCTGGGGGTCTTGAACCATAACGTTAACTGGGAGGCTGAGCTGGTTGAGATGAGCTCCTGAACACCTGTGCTTTGTAAGCAGGGGGCATGCATGGCTAGTGTGTCAGGAGAGAGGGCTGGGAGCCGGAAGATATTTGTGCTACTTCCAGCTAACCCAGTGAATTTCTTTGTGTCTGCAAAGAAATTGTGCACCTGCTCTGTGACTCTGTTGTCTCATCTGTAAAATAAAGGAGGTGTGATTTCCTGCCACCTGCTTTCTGAGGGAGTGAACAGGCAGAGATCCCTCAGGTGGAGGATATTCAGGTGGTGGTGCCAAACCTAGAGCACGAGAGCAGTGTGTTCATAAACCTCTTCATTCAGCACTGCTTCTTCACACACAGTCTATTCTGGGTTCACAAGTGTGGTTTTCTCTTACTTTGCATGAAGCTCTCAGCAAACAGAAGCAAACCCACTGGTGTCCCTCCCCCTTTTTTGTGTTTTCCAGCTCCACGTATTCACCCAATTACCATGCAGTGAAGAGGGAGTCGGAACCAGCCCCGGGGGACCCTGCTGGCTTGGAGAATGAAAGGCAGATTTACAAGAGTGTGCTGGAAGGTGGAGATATCCCGTTCCAGGGGCTGAGTGGTCTCAAGCGACCTTCTAGCTCTGCTTCCACAAAAGGTAGGTAGTCAGGGCACTCACCTCTTCTCTGTTCTGCACAGAGTGTTAAAAGCCAGGTGATACGGGGCAAACTGCTGCAGGGTCTAGAGTCCTATTCAAGCTAGTTGAGGTTTCCTCTGTCCTTCCTCTTTGCCATCCCCAGTTCTCCCTCCGTTTTTTTTTTTTTTCCTCTCAGACCACACTGGCCGATATTTTTCACGATCCCTCTGTCTGATCCAGGTTCCTCTTCCCAACAGGGACCAGATCCCTCCATCCAGCACCCCAGCCCCACACCCATGCTTTCATATCCTTCCTTGGGGCTACTCAGGCTGGCCTTGCTATCCATCTGCTCCCACCGCCTTGCTGTGCTAGAGCCCTTCCCTGCCTTTTCAGCTCTTCTTGCTGTGGTACCTCAGCCGGCCACACCATCTCTCCTGGCCTGGCTACTCTGGTGTAGCTGGCACCCCGTGCTCCCATAGCCTCCTGCCTGTGAGGGGCGTGCAAAGAATGCATGGGCCACTGTGGTCCAGCAATGCCCTGCAGGCTCTGAGGTGGCCAGGCAGCAGAGATCTCAGCATCTCCTCCCTTTTCCTCCTCCTAATCTTCTAGAGAGTCCAAGATGGGGGAAGGAAGAGCTCGAATCCCATCAGAGAGTTGTGCTGGGGAATGTATCTCTGAGCCAACTTTGCCCTAAAAATGGCTTGAGATGGGGAGAGGACTGGGGAAGGAATGTGTTGGGTTTCTGAACTGGTCTCCCTAAAAATAGTACATCACATCAAAAAGGTCTCTCTCTGCCTCCTTCTTCCAGCTGTTTATTCAGCGTTATGTCAGGCCTGCAGGGCAGGGAGTCAAATTGGATCTGAACAAAAATATCTGTTCAAACAATTATTGTTCCCCAAACTGCAATTGAACTTGGATGGTTATTTTGACATTTGAGTTTGAACTCAAATCAGAAACAGACCTAATAACTGCAGTCCAAGCTGAACCCAGACTGGATCTAACTTTAACACCAAAAAAAAAAAAAACCCAAACCCCAACTAAAACATGTCCTGATCTGACACCTTGATTTTTAAAGCAAACATGGCCAACCACATTGTCTGAAGGACACTCAGCTTATTCCTAGTATGGGGAAATCTCTCAGCAGGCAGCTCCTGGGCACGGCCAGATGGTGTGTCCTGCTTGTGCTAACACAGGCAGCTGCTGATTGTCTTCTCCCTCCCAGGAATAAACCATTTGGCAGCTCTGTGGTGAGACCATAGTAGGTATGATTACGGGCTTGGTATCAAGCCATTTTTTCAATGACAGCGCCTCTGCATTCTTGCTGACACCCTGATCCTGCCCAGGATTCAGCCGCCCTTTTCCATGGTACCACAGCTCCCCTGGAAGCTTAGCACTTTTTAGGAAGGTACCTTCAAAGTGCTCCAGATCTGCTTCTGGCCAAGCCTCTCATTTTAGAGATGTTAGCAGCACTCCACCTACCTCCTGTGAGCGTGGCTTGTTGTGCAGTTTCTTCCTGCTTTTCTTTATGTTTTGGAACTTTGTTACTTTAAAGTGCATTTTATGAAATCCAAGCATGTTCTTTCTCCTTTCTGAATAGCTTTCCAGCACTTAAGCTAACAGGTTGTATTTATTTTATTCTGCATGCTTACCAGTGGATCGTAAAGGTGGGAATGCTCATATGACTGCACCCTCTTCAGTTAATAGCCGAACCTTTAACGCTAGTCATACCGGTATGTTAGGTCACGCATGTAAACATAAGAAGCCCTTATCAGCTGCAAAAGCCTGCATTACTGAAATCCTCCCTTCCAAATTCAAACCCAAACTAGCAGCTCCAGCTGCCCTTGTGCAGGACAAGAAGGGTATCTTGCTGTCTCATGAGAAAGCTCAAAGCTGCGAAAACCTTCGTAGCTCCATTGGCTTGTTTGATAATAAAAAAGCTTTTATGGTAGACATAGGGGAAAGCATAGAAAACATGTTGATGAAGTCGAAGCAGGAGTACACCATCAAATCCGGCAGTACCATGAGCCTGCAGGAGTATGGCACCAACTCTAGGAAAGGCTACCTGTTCCCTGCCTCCAGGAAGAGTGGGATGGAGTTTACGATGCTCTATAAAGACATGCACCAGATCAACCGGTCCAGGATCCATTTGGGCACAGTCTCCTCCTGCAGCGTGAGGGATATTGCATCTCAGTTTGAGAATGAAGCAAAGGACAGGATGGAGCAGAGCCTTAGTCGAGAGGATTCGGAGCAGATCCCCAAACACACCGTTTCCTCCCGTATCAGTGCCTTTGAGCAGCTGATCCAGAGATCCCGATCGATGCCCTCCCTTGACTTTTCCACTGGACAAAACAAATTCACCACTTCTCTCCAGTCTAAAACTTGCCTGAGTTCTGCCTACTCTGCAGAGTTTCTTCTGGATTTGCCCAAAGCACACCAAGAAGAGAAGGATGCTGCCAGCTTGGCAGACAAATCCTCCCGCTCCTGCAGCAACGTGGAGGACACAGCTTCGGACGTCAGTGATGCCATCCCTATGGATACGCTTTCAGCTTGCACAGATGAGATAGATCTCCTCTCAAATGTATCCAATGACAGCGGTGGCAGCAGTGGCAGCAACCTCAATGGGCCTCAGAAGCATAAAATCAACCGATGCAAAGGCGCGTGCCCAGCTTCCTACACCAGGTTCACCACCATCCGAAGGCACGAGCAGCAGCAGGCCTCCAGAAATCCTGATTCCAAAGGGGATGTCTATGGGGACAGACACGTGCTCCCCAGAAACGTCTACCTAATGAGTCCTCTCCCCTTCCGATTGAAAAAGCCCTTCCAACACAAATCCTGCAGGACTCCACCCCCAGAGTGCCCGGGAAGCCCGGCAGTGCCCAGCCCCGAGAACCAAGAAGACCCCATACAGCTGCAGGGGGGTGTAGGAGACAAGAGCCACCACTCCCAACACCAGCTATGCTCCAGAAGCAGGCCTCTAGCCCCCAGGCGCCTGTCTTCCTTTGACATTGTGGAGAGGCTTAGCTACTTCCCCACCGTGGGACCTAGCCGAGATAGCTTCATGGGCCGGGCTGACACTCCTGACTCCCTAAACAATGGGAACCCTGTTCCATATGCCCTCTCTCACAACCTGGACACAAACAACAACCCGCAAAGGGAACTTGGGACGTACCTAGGAGGTGGCTTTTTGTGTTCTTTACCAGTGTCCCTTTGTCTGTCTTCCTGCTTTCCTTTCTCCTCCCCTTTTCTTCCACAACCCTTGCATTTTTACCCCCGACCTTTGCATCCCCTGACTCTCCCCCATTTCTCCCCTCGTGTGTCTAACGTCTTTTGCGTGTCTTGCTGAGCATTTTTGTTCAGGACTTGTTAACAGCTGCACTTCTGAGAAACGATTCCCGCTGCCTTTCTAATCACATCGGGTTCAGTTTGTCTCCCAAGCAACTCCAGGGGATGCAAGAATCTCAACATGAGATATTTCTAGTTCTGTATCGTTTGCACATGTGGGAATATAAACCAAACCCAGATGATTTGCTTTCAAGGAGCAGTTTCTCAAGGTCTAGTTGTGTGTATGTGTGCGTGCGTGTGTGTGTATTAAACTTTCCTCAACAGTAAAATGCCAAATCATACTTTGATGGCAGCGAATCTTTTCTTCACAAAGTCCTTCTCTGTCTTCACTCTCTCTCGTACTGTTATTCTCGCCCTGTTTCTGGATCTTTGTCCACAAGTACAGCCCAAAAGGGAAAAAAATGAAAATGGATAAATTATCAACATCTGATTGGCAATTTGGTCAAAGGCAATTGAGAAACCTTGCTGTCATCATGGAAACAAACTGTTTAAAAATACCTATTTTTTTCCTTTCTGGTTATGCTAGATAAATCCATCTGTATTTTAACCTCCTTATGTTGTTTTGAAGTAGATTCAGAATCACCAAGGCATTTTGCACCAGTTGATTACATGGAAACTCCAGAAGAAATCATCCGTAGACGCCATGATGATAAAGAGGTAATGCCCTCCTTTATGGCTTAATAACATACAAGAAGTAAAGAATTTAGCCTTATATAAGGACAGCTTCTATGTCCATGGCTATATATATTGGAAATTAGAGAAACAATGAGTATGTAATGAGTATGTTTTAATTTTAATGCTACTTCTGCCACTGGTTTAATGTGTAATGTGTAGTCCAGTTTAGCTTTTGTTTAAAATTAACCTGATAGTTCTTTTCAATTATACAAAATGTGGGGTTTAAAGGATGTGAAAAGGTTGGAGAGGTATGTGAGATGTGGTACAACACTCCAGCGCTCCCAGGTAAACATGAAATGTTTAATCTTTACTGTTCTCCAAGCAAACCACTTGAGTCGGTATTAACCAAACTGATCACAATGGTATTTTCTTGTGGGGATCCTCAGGTTTTGAACAGCAAATGTAAGACCTTTTAAGCTGTCACAAAGTGTGAAGTTCCTTCCTCCCTGCCCTGCCCCATGCAAACTAGAATTCTTTACAGGGCCCCAAGTTGTTGACAACAGAATGTAGAAGTCCTTTTTTAAATGACTGGGCAACACTGGGACAAGCTGAAATAATAGGAAAGCCACCCAGACTTTTCAGCACTGACAATATTCAAGCTAAGTTAAAGAATTTCTTAAACGATTGCTTTCCAGGAAGCTGTTAATTTTTACTGTCAGGGGCGGGGGGAGGAGGGAAGTCATATTTCCAGTGTTAACTTTCTGACTTCAAATAATGTTTATGCGTGCTTTGAAATCTGGTAAAACTTGTTCTTAATTCTTATGTGAAAAATGTATTTTAGCTGTCTTCTCCATGAAACAGTTGGTAATCCTCCCACCTCCAAAATCCAGCATGAAAACTCATGTAAAACCAAAAGTCTGAGTTCGCTAAGACCTGCTGGCTTCATATGAGTTAGCACAGAGGTGAACTCTTCAGCCTAAAGTCAGCCTCAAAAGATAGAAGAATCTTTCTGCCCAGGTATTCAAGAATGCACATTTCCATTAATGTGCCAGAGACTTCCAAAATAATTATTTGGGATTTATTTATCTTACTTTACAAGCTGTATTACGTGAGCCCTAAGGAGGTGTGGGAGAACCTGATGCCTGAAGGTGGGTCCCAAGCTCCTTGCAAAGCTCAGGGGAGTTTGGTGCCTCAGAACTTACCAGTGGGGCTGATTCAGGTCTCTTGGAAGTCAATAAGAGGAACTCTTCGTTGGTTGAAGGGGGTTTGGGTCAGCTCTTTGCATTACCAAAAATCTTCTTAGAGGATCCCAGGGCCCGGCCAAAATTTATAAAATCTCCTCGTTGACTTCCATCAGCTTTGGATCAGATCCTCTGTGTGAGCTGGGTTTCGGTTACGCCGTAATGATGATGTATTTTCTGTGCTTGCAAAATTAAAGGGTATTGTGTAGTTCGTAGAATCGGTATTTTATGTTGTACTGTAAAATCCCAGCGACCTCAAAAGTTTTATGTAAGTCACGTTTATGGCAGCTTTTGAATGCCTTTAACTAGATGATTTACTGCCCATTTTATGCGATTTTATGGCAGAAACTTTTAGAGGACCAGAGACGGCTTAAACGTGAGCAAGAAGAAGCTGATATTGCAGCTAGAAGGCACACAGGGGTTATTCCAACGCACCATCAGTTTATCACTAATGAGCGGTTTGGGGACCTCCTAAATGTAGACGATACAGCAAAGAGGAAATCTGGGTCAGAGGTCTGTTTTAGTTACCTCAGTCTGCTGCTTGACCCAAAGCGATATTTGCCTCTCACAACATTGTGCTTTAGGCCGACATTAGCTCTTCAGAGAATGTCATTTGGTTGGGTTTTTTGTTTTGTTTTTCTTTTTTTTTTTGTTTGTTTGGTTGGTTGGGTTTTTTTCCCCTTTCCCATTCTGGCTTCATTTAGATCTGCTTTGACTCTTGTGCCTGGTAAATTAATTGATATCTCTAGACCAAGCTGCATATGTTAAAGCATGCCTGCTGAGAATTGCTGGTGCATATCTGTGATGCATGCCTTTAAATATCAGCTACTTTTAGTCAATCAAAGGCATTCTACATCTTTTGCCTCATAGTGCTACATTGCCTTCTTGTCTGTGCCTTATGCTTAGAAACTTCATGCCTTGTTGATCCTGGCCCATGTGACTGTCTCATAGGTTTGGTTTTTTTCAGAAATGAACTGTTTTTTTCTCCTCTTGAAAGATGCTTAACGTCCTTTAGAAACATTTGGGGAAAATCTCAGCCTGTTTTACCACGTATGACCTGGTCAGTCTTTCTGGAAGAGACAAAGGGAGGAGGTAGATGGTTTTCCCATGGGCCCAAGGCACTTTTCCTGAGGGTTTGGATGCTGGTCCAGGTGTCCTGGCCCAAATGCCTTTTCCTGCCTTAGGGATTGCTGCCTGGGCTCCTGGTGGTGGGTGAGGTGGTCACTGTGGATGGAATACACTTGTCTGCCCTTCATGGAGTTACAAAATGGTCTGGTGCCATATGAATGTCATTACTTCTTATTTTAAGCTCTATTACTTTAAAATGACTTTAAAATTGTCTGAATGTTTTGTAGCCATTCAGCCAAGTAAATCAAGCTTTAAAGCCTAGGCCTGCTGTCAAAGGCCTCTTTGTCTTTCTAGCCACCAAAGACGTTTTTTAAGACATGTCCTTCATTTATTCCTATTTCCTCCTCACCTTTGTCTCTTTCCTACCAATTTATACATAGTACATGGGTCACAGTTCAGCATTCAGCAGGGCCAGGTAACAATCAGTAAGAGCCACATCAAATAAAATCCTACTGTCTTTTTCCCCGACTAGTAAATTTTGCTTTTTCAGTCACATGTCAAAGGAAATTTGGTCTCGGAGCCCCAGTAATGGTAGTTACTGGGGCAGCTTCCATTCAGCAGGGTTTGTGACATTTACAAGTTTACTGCTGTTAAATCCATTTCCTGTAAAGCTCTTAATTATTGTTAATACCAGAAGTTGGCACTTTTTGCCCTGGTGGGAGAGACCTACCTAGCATATTTGGACTGTAGTACCAGTTGCACACAAGCTTGTAGCAGAATACCTGCATTCACTTTCTTCCCCAGACTAATGTTAGCTATAGAAGTTTGGGTGCTTTTCCTCAGAAGAGGGTTGAAAAACTAATTATTCTTTTAATGTGTTGATTATTTTTTTTTATTTCTAGATGAGACCTGCTAGAGCCAAGTTTGACTTTAAAGCACAGACGCTAAAGTGAGTACAGCCTTGAGTATTCTTCCTCTGCTTTTTCCCCTAGGATGCAGCACTTACGAAGCATTGTGCAATTGGATTCATGTTTTGAGAGGGTCTTTCCAGCAGCTTGAAGCAAAGGTGTCCATTGTAAGGCAGGAAAACATAATATGAATCTTACAGATTCATACAGATGGTCAGAAGAACATAGACATGCAGGGCAGCAGCATCCTTTTTACTGTGCTAAGCATAGCCCAAAGTCAGCAAGGAACTTAAACAGATGCCTAGCTTTAAGGGCAGGTAGGTGGACCCTTGACTGAGGATTTTTCCTAACTAAGGACCTGTAGGGGTTACAGACTGGTGCTCCCCTGGCATCTGTGGATACAACAGTGGATGTTTCTGGTGGCCTTGTTGTACCTCCAAGCCCTGTTGTGGTCCCTCTGGGTGAATGACAACACTGCTTGGGTTTTTGAAGGAATACTGCTGTGAAGAAAAGGCCTTTCCCTCTGCGTAAGCTTGGAAAAGCTCTGATTTTAACACTGGCAGGGAGGAAAGAAAGAAGAACAGAATTCAGTGAAGGATCCACTGGTTTTCTTCTCAGGTGCTAATCTGACAATATTTTGCTGTGTGTTCTACAGATGATGATTTGTAACGATTTACACAGCATCTCAGCACCTGTACTAAAACTGTGGCAGATGTATGGTGTAACTGTTGTGTCCCTTGAGCAGAACATACCAGAGGGACAGACAAAAATAAAGAAGAGCTTGTGAATGTCATGTTAGGAAAGGCTGGATTGGCTGTTCTCCTGTGGAGACACAAATAGTAGTAGGTTTGTGAGTCTACTACAAGCTGCCCACAGGAGTTCCTCAAGCTGCAGATGTTTGTCATTTTAGCAGTGAAGATTGTAAATTGAAATCCCATTTGTTAGCCCAGGTGAGGTCAGTGGTTGCACAGCCACAGACTGCCCAGACGTGTAATCATTGTAGGATCAACACTGGTGTGTGAGGAGGTCCATCTAATCAGCAAACTAGCTTCCATTAAAATCATGTGTCCCCTTGGAAGGCACTTGTGAGGTGACCTGTTTCCAAACCAGAGTTGAGCACTGCTCACCATATCCAACAAGGAAGGCAGCCAGTGGCATGTTTTGCTTGAGCTTGACCCCATTGCTGCTGGAGGGTGTGGGGTTAGTAGGGCCCTCGTAGGCCAGCTTTTTTGAGAGGATGCACAAAGAGCAAGAGAGCTCCTGAACATCTCAATATGAACAAGGTAATTCTCAATATGGAGCTTTCCCTTTGGGTGGGAGCATGATTTGTATCAACAGGGTTGATGCAGACCTCGGTACCCGGGGGTTGCTGGGACAGCAAAGGAACACATCTGTTCTCCAGTGAAGTTCTGATGGAGTGCTTTTATTGTTAACAGGGAGCTTCCTCTGCAAAAAGGAGATATTGTTTACATTTACAAGCAGATTGACCAGAACTGGTATGAAGGCGAACACCATGGCAGAGTTGGCATCTTCCCACGGTCATACATAGAGGTAGCTGCTTTCTTTGGAGGTGAAGGAGGTGGAGGTTTTCCTTGGAGGTTTCCTTCCTCACTCCCTTTCTGCCAGTGCCCAATTTGTGAGTTTTTTGTATGTGACTCGTTTGATTCTGTTCGTTTCTAGCTCCTCCCACCAGCTGAGAAAGCTCAGCCCAAAAAGCCATCACCATTGCAAGTATTGGAATATGGAGATGCTATTGCTAAGTTCAACTTCAACGGGGATACCCAAGTGGAAATGTCCTTCAGAAAGGTAGGACTGTTGTTCTGCTGTTGAATTGAATCTGGACAAATGCTGAGGTTGGGTTTTTTTTTTCACACTAGTAACTTGCAATTTCTAAATGAAAGCTCCAGTAAAGTGAACTCTTTATTCAGTGCGTATTCGTTCTCATCACCCATGTTTTTGCTCCACAGTCATTAGGTAGTGCCTTGCAGTGGGAGCTGAATCAAGAAAGTGCCGATTGCTTCCTCAGGGCTAGCTTGGAGGATGCTTTGAGCATGAGTGCTGGAAGCTCCTCTCTGCAAAGCAGATTAGATATTTGGTGACATGTCTCCAGTCTGGTCTTCTCCAGTGGAGATGACACAGTCACATGAGAACGGTGATAGAGAAAAGAAGGAAAGGGGTTTCACATTCCTTCATAGTACAAGGCAAATCAGTGAGTGAGTTTCGGTGGTGTTGAAGTAACTGGTTAGACCTGAGTGAAAGGATATGCATGGGTTGGGTAAAGGATGTTCGGAGCAAAGTCAGCCATATTTAGGTTAAGTAGCAGCATTTCTCTATCGCAACCAGCTTTCTGGTTAGATTAGGTGTTAACCAGATTAGATCTTGTTTATCTTCTCCTTTCATTTTATGTGAAGGTGGGGCTTGCAGTTTATATTAAGGTTCTGGAAGTCAGTTCATCTGCCAGCAAAACAGGAGAGAGTATAGAGAGACCCAGCAGAAACTACAGATCTGGGCACACTCCCTGCACACCTTGTGCCCCCGAGAGTCTCATGGTCAGCCTGAAACTGCTAGTTTCCATTTTTTTAACTGGCCTTAGAAAGTAGGGTCTTGAAGATGTGAAGAGAGCATAACTGACTCTGCAGACAGCTCAAGTCAACGCCAGAATGTCTGCATTTCCTCCTTCCCTGAACTGAAAAAATGTCATTCCCACACAGAGGTTGGGGTTAAGACCACGTAACTGGGAAGCAGGGGAGGCTGAAAGCGACTGATTGTTTTAAGCCAGCTGCAGCAAGATTAAAAATGTAAGCTGCTTTGGAATGAAATGATGAAATATGTTAAAGTCGGGAGTACATTACTGTTCCTTCCCATAGGGTGAAAGGATCACGTTGATTCGACGAGTGGATGAGAACTGGTATGAAGGAAGAATCTCTGGCACCAGTCGCCAAGGCATCTTCCCTGTCACTTATGTGGAGGTGCTCAAACGGCCAGTGGTGAAGAATGCCATCGACTACCCTGACCCACCAATGTCCCTCTCCCCGAACCGCAGCATGACAGCCTCACCGCAGGTATTTGGACTAAACGCAGCTGGTCGCAGCACCTTCCCGGGCAGAGGGACGTTGCCATTGCTGTGCAAGAAGCAACAGCTGAAAAAAGCTGTAGCTAAGACTAGCGTTTTGCCCAGTAAAAGCCATGTGCTCCCTTGCAGTATGCTGCAACTGCGGGGAAAAAGGTGATGTTTCATTATCCGGAAAGGTTAATGAACGGGTCCTTTGGGGATTTGGACACTCAGCTTTTCATCTCTAATCTGTAGCTTGAATTCAGGCCAGGTTCAAAGGGCTACAGTTCACAGCATCCTGAGTAAATTTCACTGCCAGAAATGGAATGAATCGGTGATCCAGCTCCTCCTGAGTGTGTATTTACACTTTACAGACCTTCACTATAACAAGTGAATTTTTTATTATGACTATTAAAAGGGCGTGACAGACTGTTACAGTCTGTAGGTGTCATTATGTTGATCCCAATCAGCTTGAATCAAACTATATACTTATTCCTAAATCTTCCAGCTCACAACCAAGTTTTGGGGAGACAGGATCAGGAGAACAGCCTGTATTATTTGAAATTGGTGCTAAATGAACTCAGGTTTTGAGATCAGGCTGGTCTGGGATCTTCTGTGAATATTAGATTCCTTATCAGAACCACACTGTGGTTCAAACTAGAAATCAAAATCGCAGAAAATAATTTTATGAGGATCCCAGAATGTTTGCCACTGAAGATGTATCAGGCAGGCAGTGAGTCTCTAAATCCCTTTGTCTTGCTCTCATTCTATAAATACTCATGCTTAAGGGTCACCATACGTGTCTGGGTCGTGGTCATGAGATTCTGGTGCCATCCCCCTTTCACCCACGGGACCGAAGCAAGGTTGTTCTGCAAGGAGCAAAAGTGGAGAACTGGGCTCAGGAGGAAGGGGTGTACTGTACAGGATGGATGGGAAAGGCTGCTGTGGCTCATGCCTGGTGTCTGTCTGGATTTTCCCTAGAAGGAGTGTTTTTATTCTTAGCCACTGTAAAGAGGAAAGACTTGTTGCTTGTCAAAGCGGGCCTCAGCTGAGCTTTTGTGTTTGAGCTTGGCAGTCTCTTCATAGCTGTGGTTTGTCTGCCACTAGCTCTTTGCGAGGTTCTCCCTTTGGAAGGGGTTATATCCACCCTTTTTTGGTTTCCCTTGTTATTCTTTTGATTCCTCCCCTAGTAAATCAATTCTCACCCTTACTTTGTTGCCTAATGTGGCAGAGGACTGAGAAACTCTCTGATCAGTAGCTGATCTCACTGATGTGGCTGGTGGTATTAGCGAAGGGCAGAGCTCAGTCGTGTGTTCTGCCTTTATGAACGTAGGACCTAGTTTAATCACCTAAAGACCAAATAACTGTAGGTGGCTTTTCTGATCCATATCTTCTCCACAGCTTCTGCAGTGCAAGTTTCTTGAGGAGCAGGCATTGCTCATGCAAGAGCTGGATAAAGTCAAAATTAAATTCACTGCAGCAGTGAATTCCAACTGGCTCCACAGTGTAAGCTGTGGGGGCCCCCGATATTACTGCCAGGCCAGTCAAATGCCACATGCTACCATCATGGGTGGTGGCTTCCCCTGCTCCCTGAAGGACTTAGGGTATACGGAATGAAGTCTAAGGTCTTCCAGGAGGTGTTTCATGTCTGGGTTTCTGGCAAAGGCTGGAGAAGGGTATTATCAGCACAGATCCAGACCAGACTTTGTGGTTGGAGTAGCTGTGGACAGCATATTCTCCAACATGGCACTCCTGTCTGTGGAAAACCTATGCACCATGCTTGGTCACAGATCTGCTCCTCTCCACACTCGCTCTCTCTCCATTTACTTTTGCTCGGTTGTTTTGTATTTTCCTTCACTACTTTTTTTTTCATTCATTTCTTTCCTTTTTTTCTCTCCTGCTTTTGTCTCCTTCAAGTCTCCCAGCTCTGAGCTGCTCCATACACCAACTCCTCCACCTTTGCCTTTCGTGCGCCGCGCTTTATCTCCGGAGGTGCAGGCGGTCACCTCCGAGTGGATCGCTCTGACCGTGGGAGTGTCTCCGAGCACCACTCCTGCCATAACTCCTCCATTGCCTCCTCTGCCTGAAGCCTCCCTCCCTCCCACTGACTATCTCTCGCCTTCTGCCGCAGCCAGTCCTTCCCCCACGGTCAGCCTCCACCATTCTCACCTCTCTGGCTCCTCGACTCCCAGGTCCATTAAATCCCCGTTGCCCCCTTACTCCTCCAGACCTCGCAGTTCCTATCAGGCTGCTCCGCAAAGTGAAGAAAAGTTTGTTGGCTCCCCTTCTCCCAGCATGAGCTACTCCAGCTCCCCTCTCTGGGGGGTGGAGAGCCCCGAAAGCGTCCTCACAGGGCAGCATCAAGCTGCTCCGAGCAGCCAAGCCTGGCTCCAAAAGACTAGAGAGGGCAGCAGTGACCCCAAGCAGGGGGTTCACGCTCTTCCCAACATCTCTGTTGAGCGCTGCCTGAAACCATCCCAGCTAGACATGCGTGTGAGCCCCGAAAAGAGACCCATGGGTTCTTCTGAGGACAACCAGTTGTGTCAGGAGCTAATGGCTATTGTGCAGGGAGGTAAAACAGAGAAAAGAGGCGAGAGGAAAGGTGATTTGGCAAAGTTTCAAAGCGGGGAAAAGAAGGTACTTCTCCTGCATGTGTGTGTGCTGCTCTGATTTTAACTGGTGTGCTGAGGTTTGTGTTGCTCTGCCGGACGAGCAGAGCCGGTGGCTGCCACATGTCATTTTGATCATCCTAAGACCTTCTCCCAGGGGTCACCAGTGGCATTCCCTGGAGAGCAGATCAAAAAGTTTTAGGAGAGCCAGACTCGGGAGCAGTGTAATGAAAAATACTCTATAACAGATAATAACACAGGACTGACTCAATTGGTCACGTCTAATGTGGTGATTGTCCCAGATAGTGGCTATTACCAGGTGTGTCAGATGAAAGCACCACATAGGCCTCATGCCTGTATGCCTCACTGTGGAGAATACAGGCAATTCCTTGCTATCCTGAGATTTTTCCAGTGTGCAATGGATCATCTTTGGTGATAGGATTTATTTGTTCCTCCTAAAGCCAAAGACTGAAAAGCCTGAAAATATCAGCCTGGTCCTTGGAATCACAAAAGTTGTCCCTTGTTGATCCTGGAGCCTGTGGTATAGTGAACCTTAGCCTGGGATGTGCATGACTTAAGTCGACAGGCCTGATTGTTATCTATTTATTGAATGCAATTTATTACCTTTGCACCTCCAAAATTATGTGAGAGAGCCTAGCCACAAATGAGAATTAGACCAAGTGACATTTTTCCTCAAGAGTTTTCAGTTACCTGGAGCTGTGTATTACAGTGAGAGAGAACACAGGGGAACCTGGCAGTAGCTTCTATGACATACCTTCTGTCCCCAGTCTGGGTAAAGGAGATCTGCCTTACTTTGCAGCTCTCAGTTGACTTGGGTTCCCTTGAGTGCTACAAATTCCAAACACATCACAGCTCCCTCGTGCTATCTTGTCTAAGAGTGGAAGTTTGGAGAGCTCAAAGTCATAGCTTTATAAATACCATCTTGGATGCCCTGACATAGCCTCCATGACATACTCCATCTGCCAGCGTTAAATAATGAAGCACTAGGGTTTCTAAAGTGACACATTTCACACTGGGAAATCTTACGACAAATTGTTTGATTTCTGCTTGAATGATAACCAGAAGTGCATTGAAGGCTGCATAAAGACTGGGTATATATTTTAGTAGCATTTTTTACAGGCATAACCTGCATGTTTAAAACAGAATGAGGTGGTTATCTCTGACAGACCAGTTGGAAACTGCACTTGGCCCTTGCATGGAGTTACGTTTGCTGTGTGTGCATCAAACTTACTGGATAGTAGATGCTCTTATCACTAGCAGTGCTTGTGATAAGAGAGTGTGTGCCAAGCTGACCAACTTTTCTTTTCTTCAAAAGTCTGCAGACTCAAAAGCATTCTCTTCATCTGCTCCTCTTTCTTCCTATGCCCTCTCCTCCTCTACTGTCACAACACAGCCACCTCCCAGACTTACACGCAGAGTCAATAAGCCACAGGTAATCATCTTTGCTGATTACTCTTCCATTACTTAGAGTTGTGTCCATGCCATGCCATTGTTTTGTCATATGCTTGTTTAGCCATTCATTGGTTCCACAGGTAAGATGTTTCTCCCGTCATCTAATTTAGAATTTTCATTTAAAAAAATAAAAAATTAAAAAGAATGGTAACTACGTCCAGGCTGTGCAGAAGGGCAGGTATGGGCAAAATCTTCAGCTGGTGCAAATCCACATAGCTCAAGTCTGGGTTTCTGCCAGTTTGTACCAGCTGAGGATCTGATTTTCTGTTCCTCGAAAGGATTAACTCAGTGCTTATTTAGTTCCGACCTTGAGTTCCCTAGAGCTCGATTGCATTACGGGGCAGTATCAGTGGCCGTGTTAGCCAGAGTGACGTAGCATGAGAACCATGTAGCATGGTTCAGGTTTTGTTTAACCACCTGAGATCAGGATTTGTGTATTGAGCATCTCAGAGCTGGGGGTAAGGCCCACACAACTTGGTGTCTGCCATGTCAGGGACCTGTTCCAGCCTTTTCGGGTGGGATTCAGGGGTTCTCAGCTCTGTTGCTAAGAGCTGCAAATGTCTTTAAAGAGGGATGCAGTAGGGTCTGTGCAGCATAACCAACTTGGCCTCAGCACCCTTTGGCTGGGACATCGAAGGTCCAGGATGAGCAGTACTTGCAGCTGGTGGTGTCTTATCGGTCCTTCCAGGCAGCTTCCACAAGATGGCAATATTTGAAACAGAAAGCTCCCAATTAGCAAAAACTGGACTGGGTTTGTAGTGAGGGGTGTTAGGGCAGCAGTCTTTGGCTTGGTCAGTGAACCAGGCAGGCAGCTCGTGGGATGAGTGTGGGAAGCAGTTGCCAATGTTACTTATTTTCTCAATCGGTTCATGAGAGCAAGATACAGCTTTCACCCTGAGAATTTCCCGTTCCCTTTACTCACTTCGTTTCCCGCCGATTGTGAGCTTGCACAGCTTTTTACTGGACGACCACCTCCTGCTTCCCTTTCAGTTTCAATACCCGAGTCCAATAGGATGTATATTCTGCTTGGTGTTAAAATATCTGCAGAGAAGGTTCCTGTGCTGGCCTGTTCTCCTCACCTCTGGTCTGCTGGGTCCTGCTGGTGCTTGCACTGGACCTGTGCGATTCAAAGGAGCAGGAGCAAAGAACCACACTTAGGGAAGGATGATTCTTCCGAGGGCTGGCTGACACACAGTTAGTTCTATTTTGGGTGTTGCACCTGGTTGTAATAGAACCCTTTGGCCTTTCTTTGCAGCTGAAGTCAAGCCAAAATTTATATTTCATATGCCTTGACAATCAGAGCATTGTCAGTGATAGGTTAAAAACTGCATGTGACATTATCAGTAGTCTTGACCTCCTTTCCCAGCTCTGGGTCTACATTTGTTTACGCAGAAGGAGCGGTATTTATATGTGCAAATGACTTCTCATTATCTGGGTGACCCACACAGAGGCCAATGGCTTCAGCAGAGCAGCAGGGTAATCTGTCATCTTTCCACTGATTTTAATTGTATGAGAAAAGCACTGAGTAGACACGGAAATGAGATGTTACGTTTGGGTTTTGTGCCCATTACTGTCCATCCCTACTGTTTGAGGTATTCTACCATTTTGAATTTTAGTTTTATTTCTCATTAGTGAGAACCTGCCCAGTTATGGAATTCTGACCCAGTGTTTTTTTGCAGGTTTAAGACCCCTTTGGTAGAGGGCTGGGATTAAGGACTGTGTTCTTGGTAGGGCGAGATAAATGGCTTCAAGTTGCGCCGGAGAGCTTTAGGTTTGGATATCAGGAAAATTTTTTGTATTCAAAAGGGATATCAAGCCTTGGAAGAGGCTGCCCAAGGAAGTGGTGGAGTCACCATTCCTGGAGGTATTTAACAGACAGACACGGTGCTAAGGGACACGGTTTCGTGATGGTTTTTGTCAGTGTTAGATTGATCATTGGGCTCAATGATCTGCAAGGTCCCTTCCAACCCAGGCGATTCTATGATTCTATGTAAAGTGCAGTGGCTCTCTTAGTTATTCTGAAGTGATTGCTTTTCTTTAGTTCCTCACTGCAGCCTTTTCAGTGTCCTTTGTGAGAGCTCTTTGGCCAGCTTTCTCCTCTCTTCCACCGGAGCTGGGGCTTGGTGTGTGTGGAGGTTTCCATCTTTCTGTTGGTTGGGCTGGGAAGCTCTCCCTGCTCGCGGTTCTCCATTCACACGTGGGAGCGTCGCTGCTGACATCTGCCCTTCTCTGAGGCAATACCGATTTGTCTGTCTGTCTTGTCTGTCTGCTTATCTGTCCTGCTTAGCTTTCTTATTGCTTACGGTAGTCCCTTAACTTCCACCAGAAAAGGGTAGAAGAAGGCACGTAAACAAGCGCTGCAATGGATAGACACACTGATGATGTTTGGCTTGGCCAGGAGCAGGGAGAGCACTATGAAGTAGCCCAAGCATCTTTCATCCTAACAGTAGAAACCTTATAGCAGCCTTCCAGTTCCTAAAGAGGGCTACCAGAGAGGTGGGGAAGGGGCTCTTTGTCAGGGGGTGGAGTGATAGAATGAGGGGGAACAGTTTTAAAATGAAAGTAGGGAGATGTAGGTGAGATGTTGGGAAGAAATTATTTTCTGTGAGGGTGGTGAGGCACTGAAAGAGGTTGCCCAGAGAAGCTGTGGCTGCCCCATCCCTAGAGGTGTCCCAAGGCCAGGCTGGATGGGGCTTGGAGCAACCTGGTCTGGTGGGAGGTGTCCCTGCCCAGGGCAGGGGGTTGGAACTGAATGATGTTTCCAACCCAAACCATTCTATGAAACCTGCCTCAGGTCTTTTCTAGGCTCCTAACATAGAACCTTTTTCTGGTATTCTTACAAACCTGTGGTGCTCTTTAGATCCATCCTCAAACTCTGTATGAGGTGGAAACAGTGGCCAGTTGTGTTTCATGACTGACTGTACCACATATGACATGGAGACATAGACACTGCAGCACCTGCTGAGGTTTATCCACTTAGTCTTAGCTCATGTTGTGGTTAAGGGGGGGTAGGAGTTGAGGTGTCCTCATGGGTTGTGAGTACTTGGTCACTTCTAGAGCCCTTACTTTATCTTGAACAGCAGTAAGGGTGGGTCGTGATTTTGGAGAACATCTGTGGTTTATACTTTGGAGCTGTGCCCCATGCTTACTGATTCCTTGGCTGCCCCAGTAGAGCCACCACTGGAGGTGGCACATGGGGTCTCTGAACCTGTTTTTGAAGAGCATTTGGACCTTTTTCTTTCTTTTTTTTTTTTTTTTTTTACTTCTCTCCCCCAAAAAGCTATCTAGACCACACTATCAGAGTCACTTGTCTGAAGCAGTGGGGCAGTACATTTCTAGCCTAAATATATAGGATCTGTTCTGGTTGGTTTTTCATCCTTTTTGGCTAATGCTGTGTAGCTGCTGACCTTGAGGTGTCTCATCACCTCGCCAGAGGGCCCTGCCGTACCCCTGGGAGTTAGTGAAGAGACACCCCCTGCTTCAGTTGGGAGCTGCCTTCGTCTCTGGAGCAAAGGGGGAATCCCCTTAATCATGTGTCCTTTTGGGAACTGGGGGCCACTTGGCCTCTGCCTCATGGAAGTCCCCATGGGGATCCTGCCAGGAAAGGGAATGCAGCCAGGTTTCCGGTGCTGGTAGAATGCACCTCCTGCTATTACAGATTTAAATCCACACCGTGGAGCATTCAGTGGTAGTATCAATTTTTGAGCTTTCAAATAACTAATTTAATTCATAGTTATTAATGCTTTTAGGAGGAAAAGATGGTCAGGGAGGTCACAAGTAATCAATGAGAAAAGGACCATGCCATCTGAGGAGGTCGTGGAGCAATTCCAGCAGTCAGTTTATCAGTATGGAGCAGAGAAGCACTTTCTTGAATTAAAAATTCTTACAGCTGCCTCTCACCTCAGTCTGGAAATTGGTTTTCCCAGCTACTTGACCCACCTGAATTAGCTCTGATCTCATCAGATTTGATGCACTGCATCCAGTTTGTCTACACAATATTCGTTTTAAATTTCTAATTAATCCACTGGCCTTTCAGGGCTGACGATAGACAGGCAGGAATGACTTCCAGAAATCCTGTGACGATTTCAGGATCCACAGTAAATGCTTTGAATGCGAATTCCATTGCAATTAGCCCATCCAACTTACATTTCATTTCCTCTCTATAGAAATATAAATGGTAACAGAGCATTGTTTCTTAGGGCAGTGATCCCAGATCCCAGCCCCAGACAGTACAGTCGACTACAAAGGAGTTGCTGTGGGGCTGGGTTGGCCTGGAGCGGGTCACAGCCCTCGAGAAAAGAGATGGTTTGCTTTAATACAATGACGGGCACAGCTCCAGAGGTCCAGGATGTGCTTCAGAGGAGCTTTGAGAATGGGAACTCGACGGGGATGAGCTCATCACCCCGTGCTTCTCCAAATTCTTTGAGCACGCTTGGGCTGAAGGTGTCACGAACCTCTTCATCCTCTGCTTCTGCTCTGTCTCAGGATGCCATGAGAAAGCCAGCCTTTACTGGGAATAAAGAGGAGGGGGGAAAACATAAACATATTGAGGCCTTTGGAATTTGGGTTGAGTATTGTGTTGAATGATCACCAAGGATGGTGATGTGCTTGTACCTTACCCTCTCTGCTTTACCAAGCACAGTCCTGCAGGTCCCTGCGCTGGTTCAGACACTGCATCTGCTCACAGCACAGCCCTTCCTTTCAGTGTGTTTTTGAATATGCAAAACAAATGCAAATGCAGGCTCTGGCCCTCTTCGGCTTTCTCAGTGACCTGCCCTTTCCCCATCAAACCTTCAGTCCCAAACACCCTGATGTTCTTTGCTGTGCTCTGGGGGGCACACGAATGCCTGTGAAGACGTGTGAGTAGGGAGAGAGGCCGGGCAGAGCCCAGCAACTTCAGGTGGTGGTGTTTGGAGCTGGGTTTTCTGGTCAGGGCCTCTTCTGTCCTGAAGCTCTGCCCCATCATGGGAATTAACAGAACAGCTCAGATCCTTGCCTGATACATGCTGGAGTAATTTTGACAGGGAACAGGTTGCCCAGAGAAGCTGTGGATGTCCTGTTCCCAGAGGTGTTTAAGACCAGGCTGGATGGGTCTTTGAGCAACCTGCTGTAGTGGGAGGTGTCCCTGCCTATGGCAGGGGGTTGGAACTTGATGACTTTAAGGTCCCTTCCAACTCTAACCATTCTATGATTGTGCGTTATGAGGACCTGAACTTGTCTTTCTTAAGAAGCCAAGTGAGTTCCTGTTCTCCCTCGTGTCAAAGACATTGAGGACTTTTCTAAAAACAGCAACAGATTCCTTTCAGCATGCTTTTGGCCTTTCAGGTTTGATGCTCTCAAGTATGTGCTTCTGTCCTTGTTTGGCTTTTTTTTTCCCTCTACAGGGATGCAGTATGACACTATGTACCACTTTGGGTTGTCACGGTGTCTCCATAACCTTCCACTCTGTCACTTTTCTCTTCATGGTATTCTGTGCAGTGCAGTTGCATTAATGTCTCTTGTGTAAATGGAAAGACCTTGTCCAAGAAACGTGGTGTTGGGGTGGGGATGGGAAGAGTTGTTAATTTTCCTCTGTTGTCTGCACTCCATTTAATTTTTTATTTTTTTTTTAAATTCTGACCGATATAACATCTGCTAAAATGTCTTCCTTATCATTTGCTTGGTGATCACACAGCCTTCCCACCATTCATTGAGAGCTGGACCAGATCTCACAGAGTCTGAAAAGAGCTATGTGGTAAGGCCACTGTTTAAATCAGATGTGTAGTCCTAGACTCTCCTCACCCAGGCAGTAACACCTCAGTAGAGATAAAAATGCCAGCACCATTTTTAGCTGCCAAGTAGGTACATGTTTATCGATTTGCATATATTGGTTTGTTTGCAACAGAAAGAGGGAATTTAGCACTTGGAAAAAAACATTCATAACCAAAGAGAAGTTGGGCTAATTGTGCTGCCGGTCCCTGGGTATAAGTTAAATAAAGCAAAAATGCATGAATGGAGCGGCCCGCCTTGCATTCTTGAACTGACTTCATAGCACTTGCAATGGTGCCACTGCATAACTAATCACAAACTCTTATGCTGCTGCTTTTAAAAAAAAAATATATATGCATATGTATTTGTTACAAATCTTCAAACTAAATGCCAAATTCTTCTGTATCTTGCCTGTTTTTCCATGCTTACACCTGGATCCCTTCTGCACTCCACTACCTGGATATTTACCTGGATCTACAACTCTTTTTTTTTTTTTTTTTTTTTTTTTTCCACTGGACTTATGTGCTGCATCTGGAATGTCCCATCTCTTCTTGTCTATATTTTCCCCTCCCTCCCCCCTGTTGACTGTTCTTTGGGTGTTCTTGGATGTCAATGCTGCCTACCACGCAGGAAGCTGTTTGCAATGAGATCATAAACATTGCAGAAAAGTCTGTTCATTACTGCAGTACTATTGCTCAGCCTCTTGACTCTCGCCACAAGGTGACCTCTAATGACAATAAACCATCTCTCATCATTTCTCAGCAACCTCAAGCACAGCAGCAAGGAGCCAGCCCTGACAGGAGTCAAACACCACGAGACATGTAAGTCCTTTTGGCTCCCATCTCTTCCAGGGGCTTTCTCTCTGACTGGTAGTAGAAGTGTGACAGCTTCAGCATTTCAGGGGTTAAATTAGAATTATAGGAAAGTGCCCGCTTTTGTTTAAAAAATCAGAAACAACTAGATTGTCACAATGATTAGTTTAAAACTGGGACCTTTGTGTCTGTATAGCACCTGAAACAATGACCTCATGATCCAGCACTGGGTCTTCCTAGGGCACTTAACTCATGCCAGTTTTGGAGACTATCTCAACATCTTTGTAACTTGAAGATGGAGACAAATTAATATCTACTGGCTCATATGTCATGGGTCAACGTGTTCACCCCTGTTCGTAGCTTATCACGGTGCAGTGAGCAGTCCCAATTCGGTGTCTTGTTGGCCTGTTCCACAGGTGAATTGGTGGCTGAATGATCTGAGAGACCAAGGCTGAGATTTTCAGAGCTCCCTGGTGGGCTTAAACCTGCACCTGCCATTAAGCTTCGTGGGCCCTTAGTAGGGTGTCAGCACTCGCACGCTCTCTAGGTGCTGCACGTTAGGAGGGATTCTATTTGGTTCAGTCCATGGAGACAATTTGAAGGCAAAAGGAAAATAGAAGCTCTCCACATATGCCACACAGTGCAGGTGGGACAATCTTTACAGCCTTGGCCTTGTGACAACAGCCAGTTTAATGCAGTTGGCTTCCATCTCCGAAATGGAAAACACAGGTCCAGAGTGCATTGAATGGAATGTAATAGGAACTAGAAAGGGGAGGGAGAGGTCTTCTTCTGAAAGGATGCCAGGGGATTCCGATGGCTAACGTGCAGTATCTCTCTGGTTTTAGAGTTAGCTACCAAGCCCTCTACAGCTACACTCCTCAGAACGATGATGAGCTGGAACTGAGGGATGGTGACATTGTTGATGTCATGGAGAAATGTGACGATGGCTGGTTTGTGGGTGAGTGTGCTGCTTGCCCGTCAGCATCTCACTTTTGAGATGTAGGTGGGTGATTTTGTAGAGCATCTGGAAGTTGCTTTCATTGGCAGGGTCAAAATCAACTCAGCCTTTTTCACAGTTCCTCATCTTTTCCCAAGAACATTAAAATTGGGGTGCAGGGTTGGTAGAGCTTTGTATTCCGTGCTAGGTCTCCAGTTTTTCCTTTTGCTTTCTTCTTAATTTCCCTGTTACCCTCCTCCTCTTGATCCTTCTTGCTCACAGAGATGGCAGAGCAACAAAGAGAAACAAGGAGAACTGGAGTTATGTAGCTTTTTCAAAGCTGATGGAGCTGTCACAAGTGACAAAAAGTGGCAAGTAGGGGACGAAGGGAACATGTGAATGAGAGTTGCGCTCCTTGAAAATCCAGCCTCATCTGTAGCTGTGTGTTTAGCAAAATCTAGCCCTTTTACCTTCAAAGAATGCAAGCCTGGACAGTGTTCTACATCTCAACAGTGCAAATCCAGGCTTGTTATCTCTGCTTGAGGGAGATCAGCTCATTTACACTGATAGGAGTTTGGCTCCCGGCCCTGTAGGCCCGGAAGCTTTCACCAGCACCTTAACAGTTGTTAAGAGGGAAGACCCAAGTTGATTAGTAGCAGAACTTGTTCCCATCTGGTCCATACCAAAAGGCCCTTTGACCCCAGGACTCCTATTTAGTTCCAGAAAGCAATGCCTACAGGCAGGAGAGGCTGCCACCTCTGCCTTTGTAAACCCCTACGCCTTCCTTCTATGGTTCCATCTTACACTGGTTTCCTTGTGTTTTATTTTGCCACAGGTACGTCCAGGAGAACAAGGCAATTTGGCACCTTCCCAGGCAACTACGTGAAGCTTCTCTACCTGTAAAATAACAACAGCTCTCCCACCCTGACAGCGATGGGGTTGTTTTCCAGACAGTGTTTTTAAACAGCGAAGAAAGAGACAATTTATGAATGTAATAGACAAGAAAGGAGACGTGTTAGGAGGATGTGGTTACGTGGTACAGTATTGAGTTGAATGTGTAGCCCTGATTCCACGGATTCTGGGTGTGATTTGTTTGCTGAAGAGACAGTTTCTAGTTTACAGTGCTGCCTTTGTGTATTCCTCTCCCCCTCCCCAGCAAGAGCTCTGGCGATAATCTTAATTTGTATGGAGCACTTACCTCGGAGAAGGCTTCAGGGAAGCACACGGTATAGGTTTTGTTTGTGTGTTGCGATAGGATAGTGCTTTGGGGCAGAAAGCAGCCCTGCAGCTGCTGCCTTTCACGGGCGAGGGCCGGGGAAGCCAGGATTTCTGCCCTGCTCCCGCCTCGCTGAAGACTCACTTTGCTCTGCCTTCCACTTCCATAGAAAAACCTTCCCTTGGTGTCACGCACCTTAAGAGCCGGCACAGGCAGAGAGGAGAGCTGATAATGGTTAAACTGCAGAGCGCTGTGTGGAAAAGGGAGTTTTGGAACTGGTGGTTTCATCCAGAGAGGTCAGCCAAAATGTAACGCAAACGCGCAAAAATCCCAAACCTTTTAATAACGTATTACCCATCTCTGCAGGGTTTGGGGTTTTTTTTTTCTTTCTTTTCTTTTGTGCAGGGTGTGTGTGTGCGTGTGTGTGTGAGTGTATTGTGTGCATCAAAACAAACCGAGTCGTGGTTTTTAAAGAGAAATCAGCCTGGCTTTGGCATTTATCTGCACAAAGAATAGAACCAATAAACGGAACATCCCTGAGAGCAAATCCTGTTCACGAGTTCTGCAGCCGTTGGCTTTCTCTGCTCCTCCTGCCCTGGTTGCTGGCCCTAAAGGATCGCACACTTCCTGAAGCTTACCCTTCCTTGCGTCCTTCCTGGCATTAAATCTTGGAGGCTCCGATAAATCTGAGCAACGACGTATCACTGAGGGTGCCTTTTTGGTTTTTTTTCTTTTTCTTTTTTGGGTTACAGCGTTGATGGTAGGTCTCAAACAAATAATATAAATGCGTTTTGTCTGCCTCTTAGGCATACAAAATAGTCTAATCAGTTTGGAAAGCTGTTCCCAGCAGTTATTACCAGTTACATAGATTCCTATTTCCTTGAGGAAAAAAAAAAAACCAAACAAAACATGGCTTGCCTGTCTGCTCGCCTGTAAAATCCACTATGAATACTCTTTTGATAGACATTTTGTTATTAAGAAAAAGCATAAACAAAACCGGTTCTATCAGACTCTGCTTCCTACAGCTACCATACAAATAGCAAAGGGTTAGATTGCTATTTTGTCATAAGCCGTATTTAATAATATAAAATGCCTATTTTTATGCTGATGCTTTTATACAGATTTATTAAGAATAACTACAACTAACTGTTAGCACGACTTGCAATGTTTTGATAAACTAGCCATGCTCCTGGGTTTGAAATCAGGTAGGCTTGTCTTCCGCCTCGGTCAGCGGAAGAGAAGGCTCGGTGTCTCAGAAGTTTGACTGTAAATATGTATATTTAACTTTGTACAGACAATGTACTTACCTTGTATAGAAAAGTAATTTAAACACATTGAGTGAAGGGAGGGGGAAAAAAAAAAGGCAGTTGTGAAAGGTTGGGATTTTTTTTTTCCACTTTTATTTAAATGATGGAATTCCATGTATGTTCACATAAAGAGTTTTAGCACAAAATATCCATTATGAAAGGGTTTCAGATACGACACAAAGCACCACTGTTTATTATCTGCAGGAGTCACCTTTAATCCTGCTTCTTATTTATGGGTTTGGTTTTCTGCTTTGGGTTTGCCCTCCAGTTATTTGCAGCAATACTTAGGCCTGTTGCTATGATTGGATAACACCAAATTAATCTATCCAGCCAAGTAACGTGATGATACTGACTGTATATAACATGCTCATTTAAAGGTTTAATTTTGTTCTTGCTCTTGCCATTTTAGGTTACACACACACACACACACACACACAAACCGCAAGTTATTTTTGTGTTGATTTTTTTTTTCTTTCCTATTGCAGTGGATTACTATTTGACAATTAATAAATGGAACTATTGAATTACTATTGTGTTCCTTGTACAAATTATTAAATAAAAGTCTATTCCCGCTGTCCCTGTAGCAGTGCACTTTTGTACGAGTGCCCCTCTGTAGCTGGCTTTGTCTGTGTCCATCCGGGGCAGGAGGTGTCTGCCAGGGGCTTCCCCAGTGTCCTGTGCCTGAGGATCCGCCTCAGGACTTGACCTGCCTGAGCTCACCACTTCTCCCTCCAGAGCCATAGGCACACCAGGACATTTTTTTTGGAGAAACCAAGGCATAAAAGCCAAGGAAAATGCTGGTTTACGCCCAGATCTTGCTATATCACAGGGTCAGGGTGCAGCTGCTGTGGCACCCATGCAGACCTGGAGCTCAGGAACATACCTGTGTCCACTGTTTTACAAAGGGTCTTAGCGATTCTGTCTTGGATGAGAAGACCACACAGGTTAAGTAAGACGAGAAACTCCAAATGCTGACCTCTGTGGGAAGGGATGTCAGTTGATGCTGGGTTTACATGTCATTTTTAACCTTGGGCTGGGTCAAAAGTCTGTGGTGAACAGGTCGTGTCTCCCAGCCCTGCTGCAGAAGAGCCAGATGGGGCTTCTTGGTTGTCCCTCCTGTGAAGAAACAGCAGAAGGAGGGAAGGCCAGTACTGAGCTGTCCTGGGGGCCTCCATGGGGTTCAGAAATGCACAAGCACCATGAAAGCACCTCCCCACATCTGGCTTGGGCTGCCTGAGCAGGGCCATGCTCATCCCAAAGGCCAGTCTTTTGCGAGGAGTTCAACGTCCTTGAGACCTCCACCTGGAACTGAGGCCACAGATTTAAACTGGGTGGTGATGTGACTGGGTGACCAGGCAGACAGATGTGTGTCACGGTTGCATTCACAATGATTTTACAAGTCAAAAGTATAAACAAGCCAGTCCTAGAAACCAAACTAACAGGATGGCAAAAGCCTCAAGCTTATTTCACACCCTTAGCAAGAACAAACTGCAGTTTCAGGGGTTATGTTATATAAAAAGGAAAAGGGCAGCCTCACCACCACTCTGCTGCAGTCACCAGTACCACTAGCCCTTGTTTTATGGTGTCATGGCCAGGCTGGGGAGAAAGAGACTCATCTATAACTACTGAACTTCAGTACATGTCTCTATCCTTATCTACTTGCTAAGGAACAAGGCAGAGATGCCTTTGTGACTGCAGAATTTGGGCATGTAGAGAAGGGGAGAGGACCCATCGGTGTGTCACAGCCCTCCAGAAATCCTCACCAACCTTGAGGAGGGAAGGGAGCTCTTGATATCACTCTCTTCACCCCCAGATGTGCAATGATGTGGCAGAAGAACGACGGCTCTCTGATAGAGATGAGATGAATAACCTGGATGTATGTACCTCAGAATGAAATAACCCGTGAAATGACAAGTTAATGGGTGGAAAGGGAGGAAGCCAAGAAAGGGGACTGCAGAGGCAAGAGTGTCCTTTGTGACAGAATCATCTGTGTCTTGCAGGGCCAGCACCTGGATGAGTGGCCTCATCCACACTTGCTGACTGCTCCAGGCTCCCCAGCAGGGGGTTGGAGCTAAATGATCTTTTAAGAACCCTTCCAACCCAAACCATTCGATGAATCCCAGCTTCAGCAGCAGCAGCCTCCTGCTCCAGCTCACTGATGTTCTGCCTTGCCTCAGCTGTATTTTATCTAACTAAATAAGCAGCAACACTTGTGCTTAGTTTGTAAACGCTGTCAGTGCTGCTGTAGCAGCCTCTCCCACCTGTCCGTTGTCAGATCGGTGGGGGCTCAACATAGAATCATAGAATTGTCTGGGTTGGAAGGGACCTTTAAGATCATGTTGTCCAACCATCACCCTAACTCTGACAAAAACCATCACTAACCCATGTCACTACCTCAACAACTTTTGAATACCTCCACGGATGGTGCCTCAACCACTTCCCTGCGCAGCCCATTCCAAGGCTCGATAATCCTTTCAGTGTAAAGATTTTTCCCAATATCCAACCTGAACCTCCCAGGTGCAACTTGAGGCCATTTCCTCTTGTCCTATCTCCTCTTTCTTGGGAGAAGAGACCAATCCCCGGGGTTACCCCCTCCTTTCAGGGAGTTGTAGAGAGTGAGAAGGTCTCCCCTCAGCCTCACCCCCAGTTCCCTCACAGTATCATGGAACTGCTTGAGTTGGAAGGGACCTCTAGAGATCACCCAGTCCCACTCCCCTGCTAAAGCAGGGTTGCCCAGAGCACATCTCTCAGGGCTGCATCCAGGTGGGACTTGAAGGTCTCCAGAGAAGGGAACTCCACACCCTCCCTGAGCAGCCTCTTCCAAGACCAGACCCTCACCCTAAAGAAGTTTTTCCTCATATTTGAATGGAACTTCCTGTGTTCCAGCTTGTGCCCGTTGCCCCTTGTCCTGTCACTGGGAACCACTGAAAAGAGCCTGGCTCAGCTCCTCCTCATGACTTATTCTCTAGACCCCTCACTTGCTTAGTTGCCCTTCTGTGAGCTTGCACGAACATGCAACTGGAACAACTGTTTTTCCTAAGGAGGTTGGAAGATAAGTGCATACAGAATTCCTTCTTTTGCTGGTGGCACCACCCCTTAGGGGCTAGAGATAAACCAAACTCTGCCTAAAGCAGTGGTGAACCTGGGCTAAAATAGGGGAAAGGAAATACCCACCTCAGGCTCCGCCCTCACTCATCAGCTCCCAGCTGGGAAACTGCAGGTAGCGTGGCTTATTCCCACCGCCCCCATTAGGTTTCAGAGTTAACATCCCATTAAGCTCAGCCACCTTTGCCGGCGAGATGCCGCATCGGGGCAGACTCGCCCGCCGTTGCTGCTTCTGTAGCCTTCTGTTGGCGACCTTTCCCCGCCGGGGGTCGGGGGGAAACGGGGCCGTGAGACGCTCCGAGTATCTGAAAACGGGAATCCCCGTGCTTCGGCAGCACCTTGGCCCCGAGAACCGCTCTCACGGCCAGCGGTGGGCCCGCTCCCCACCGGAGAAGTCACCCCGGGAGCGCTGCCCCCCCTCCCCCCGCCCCGGGGCGGGCCGGCGGCGGGGCNATTTTTATTTGTTTTTTTTTAATGTTTATGGCGAAATCCGTGGTGGTCCACGCAGCCCCTTCACCTGACTTCGACCGGGGTCTTTGCTTCTTCCCGACCCTTCGGTTTGTCCGTAGCAAACGCCTCCCCGCGGGCGCAAGGGGTCCCCTCTGTTCCTACCGGCCGGTAATTTGGGGGTTGTAGCCCATCCAGAGGTCAGCCTCGCACCGAGGGGGGGGGGGGGGGGGGGGNCCACCTCAGGCTCCGCCCTCACTCATCAGCTCCCAGCTGGGAAACTGCAGGTAGCGTGGCTTATTCCCACCGCCCCCATTAGGTTTCAGAGTTAACATCCCATTAAGCTCAGCCACCTTTGCCGGCGAGATGCCGCATCGGGGCAGACTCGCCCGCCGTTGCTGCTTCTGTAGCCTTCTGTTGGCGACCTTTCCCCGCCGGGGGTCGGGGGGAAACGGGGCCGTGAGACGCTCCGAGTATCCGAAAACGGGAATCCCCGTGCTTCGGCAGCACCTTGGCCCCGAGAACCGCTCTCACGGCCAGCGGTGGGCCCGCTCCCCACCGGAGAAGTCACCCCGGGAGCGCTGCCCCCCCTCCCCCCGCCCCGGGGCGGGCCGGCGGCGGGGCCCGGGAGCCCCGGGGAGGGGCGGGCCGGGGGCGGGCCGTGCCGTGCCTTGCCGGTGCGGGCGGTGGGGCTGCCGGTCGTGCCGGGAGGTGCAGTCGCGCACATGGGGACACACCGCATCGTCCTGTCGGGCCCCGGGCCTTGGGGTTTCCGCTTGGTGGGCGGCCGGGACTTCGAGCAGCCCCTCACCATCTCCCGGGTAGGACCGGCGGCGGCTCCGGAGGAGGGGGGCGGGCGGTGCTGGGGACTGGGGCTGCCCGGGACNGTATAGTTGAAAGAGAAGCTTTTGTTTACAGGAGCCATGTTAACCTGTGTTAAATGTCTCGGCCTGCTCCTGTTATTAAGTCCTTCATGCCCCCACTTAAGGAAAAAATCAGTCAAGAATTGACGAAGTTTCACGTCCAAGCACTTTTAGGGGTGTCGCTCGATTTGCCTTCCCCTGCTCCAGCGTTTGGCTGCAAAACGCCAGGTTTTGGATCAGACTGCCCAGCTCTTCTGCCCACCTACCCACCTGCGTCCCCAGTGTCCCCACAGGCAGGCGCTGGCACCCCCTGCCCCGACCCGCTCGCTGCAGACCTGCAGAAGGCAGGGACCTGCCTGGGGACAATAAATTCCCTGTCCCTTGGTGGCTTTGTGTGGGGTGCCCTGCGTGGCATCTTGTCAGGGCCAGCTGCTGGCCTTCCACCCTCCTTCCCTGCCAAAGAGGAGAAGGAATTGCACCCGTTTTCAGCGATCCCTCTGCAAACCAGAGGTGTCCAATCCCTGGGCTCTGGCCTCTGCCACCACCTTTGCCAGGCCTTGAGGTCCCCAGGTGAGGACAGGCTGATGAAACTTCTGTGAACTGCCCTTAAAGAAGAACAGGATGGTGAAACTGGGTTTTTTTTTGCCTTTTTTTTTAAATTATTTTTAATTTATTTCTTTCTAAATATCTTCTGCCCTGTGATGTCCTGCTGCCTGAAAGACCCCGGGTGCCACCAGGGAGGCTGCCGGCTCGGGGACTGGCAAGCACTGTCAAACGCACAGAGGGGGGGAAAGTTATTAGTTCTCTGTGTAATCTCTTGCAATTACAGTAATAACGCCTCATTCTTCTAACGCATTTATTATTTTTTTGGACATGAAAGCAGCTTTAGCGTAGGGGAAGCGATATTTACTTCATTGTTATGGTAATTGTTGCCGTTTCCTTCCAGCGAAAGGCTCTCAAGGCAGGAGGATGTCTGAAGTCCTACCTCGCTGCTCTTACCTCTTCTCCTCGCTCGCCTTTGTCAGCGCTCACGGGCACATACCAAGAGACATAGATCAGCAAAGCGGCAAAAATAGCCACCTCATGAGAAATTGTGACCCTGGAGACTAAAATGTAATAAAATAGCCTCTCTGGTGGCGGTGACGTAAATGCTGACAATTGGCAGCTCTTATCACGGCTTTCTCTTGTGGCCCCTCTGACTTTTTTAATTTCCCCTCCATGACTTCAAGCCATTAATCTTTCCTGTGGTTTGTTCCTAAGGCTCCTGGGTTTGTCCCCTTGGCTCAGGAACAAAACTCTCAGCGGCTCTCCCCTTCACCATGTGAAAAAAGATCTGGGCCAGTTTTGGCCTGTTTTAAAGAGTCTGATCCTCCTTGTGTGATGACTTTACTGGGCTGTGACTTCATTTTGCTTCTTGTGTTTGGTACCTGTGCTTTGACCTGATAGCTTTGTGGGCATGGAACCCTTCTTTCCTCACAAGATGAGGTGAGCTCTGGCTGGACTGGCATCTGCCAAGGGTTATGAGGGCCTGGGAGCACAGCACGTGGTGGGCAGGTCCCCTCCCATGTGGCCAGTGGAGCCTGGCTCTGCCTCATCCAGGGCTTCCCAGTCCATTGATGCACTGATGGATGGGGTCACCCTGCTGTTCCAGGTGTGTGGTGGGATGCCAGGGGAGAGACATCCATCCAGTCATGGGCCTAAACTGCGTGTCTTGCAGCTGTCTTTGAACCGAGGTGCCTAAAGTCAGCCTGTGTTGTCCGCCAGGAGCTGAGATTTGGTTTCCGGCAACATTGTCCTCATGGTGAGCTCTTGAGCTTGTCTTGGTATTTATGGCCCTCATCACCATTGCAGCTCAGCTCCTTGCTACTGGCTTTTGGCTTCTTGAGCTCCCTTCTGATGTAGGGAGAGTTTATCCCATCATGCCGGTGGGAGGCATCACCATTTGAGTTCCCAAGGCAGCTTGTTGCCCAGGGGGAGTCCCTGGAGTTCCTCACTGTAGTTCTGGGTAGACATAGCGCTGAGAGAAGTGGTTTAGTGATGGTTTTGTCAGTGTTTGTTAGGTTAATGGTTGGACTAGATGATCCGATTTCAACCTTTGGCTGAATTGCCTTCCATCTATGATTCTAAGGATGAGGAGCACTGGTGCTGTGAGCATGGGGGCCAGCAGAGCAGCCTGGCCAGGAGCTTCTGGCTGGCAGCGGCTGCATGGCACCAGTGTCCAGTTGTGCCTTAGGAGAGCAGCAGATGAAAGGTGATAATATTTCCACAGCTGCACTTATCTTGTCTGTTGTCCCTGCCCTGGTGCCCCTTTCCACTTGAATTATGTGTTCAAAACCGCTTTGGGCTCGAATACATCATGAGCATCTTCCTGTGTGAACGCTTCTGGTGGTCTCGGTTGTGTTGGACCAGTCTTCCCAGTGGGAGCTGAGTGTGGGGATTTCACAAGTGCTGCCTGTGGGACTCTTCTGTGGCATCTCCTGGCTCTTCTGGAAGAATGCTTCACAGGTGGTTCTGGTTTCCATTTCTTTTAAAAACTATAGGGTTATGGTGGATGCTTCATTACAGTCTTTGCTCAGAAAAGAACTTGTGTTGCTCAGTGGGATGAAGCTGAGATCAAAGCCTTACCAGGGTAGGAAAGAGCCTTGTCTTACTGCTCTTTGGATGATACCATGCAGTGAGTCAATGGGGTAGAATTTGAGGGAAGCTCTTTCTGAGCTGTGGATGGACACGCTGCAGGGTGATAGTGTCCATAGAACTGTCCTATGCAGGGGATAGATCCAAGTGAGACTGGTGGAACTGGTAGAGGAAGCAAGCTATGTGTTGTGTGAGGAGAGACATGATGAAGGGGAGCTGGTGAAAAAGCAGCCCAGTTGAGAGACCCCCATCCTCCTCTGTCCCTCAGGTAATGTGAACTGTTTCCTGCTTGGTTGCCTTTGATTTTGGTAAACATTGGGGATTTTTGTTTCCAGTTGAATAGGTACATGGAACTGTGTTATCAGTCTTGTTCTTGAGATGATTTTTGTGGTTTGTGGTAGCGATACGTTTCTCTTGAATGTCTGACCCAAAATACAGGCAGAGGGGAGTTTTGCTTTATGTTTTGTCATGTCAAAATCCTCCCAGCCCCCTTAAGGTAGGGTGTCTGTCAGAGCCTGAGAAACTAGACATTTTGTTAAGAAACTGAGCATTTTACCAATGAAAAATCTGTTTCAAGACAGCCCAGTCCTGTGGATATATTAAAAAGATGAAATCTCAGCGTTACGCTTGTTGCAGATTTCAAGCACAGTCACAGGAATTCATTGCTGTTTAGTCTGGTGTTTTATGTTTTCATGGAGTTTGAAAAGCTCAGGGCTCATAGCAAGTATGGAATTGGAACACAGTTGGGTATTTCCTGGGTGTTTTTTGTGGGATGGTATCTTTGAAGCGCAGGCTTGTCCACGCCTCGTTGATTTAATGGTAAAACTGGACTTGATGGTCTGAAATCAAGGATGGGACTGAATCCTGTGGTGTGAAAAGACATGGGGTTTGACTTTGGTACTGGCTGATGTCCTTACCCCCGCTCTCAGCTGGTTGCCCCGTAGGGAAGCTGCTTGAGTGAAGGTGTCCTGAAGCCACCGGTGGGAGAAAGCCCCAGTGATATGGGGACACCTTGCTAAGGGGCCACCTCTTCTCGGGGCTGAGGGTCTCAGTGGGATGAGGGTGGCAGTGGCCATGTGAAGACCGTCCTCCATCTGGTCCAGGGCTGCATGGCACAAGTATCTGCCTCAGAAACTGGGGATGCAGCATCTTCCCCGGCAGGAAAGAAGGAATATCCTGCGGCCATGCTCTGGGACACAGAGAGAGCTGGGACTGGATGGGAGGTCTCTGCAGCCGGGGGGGAGATGGAATGCCTCCCTCTCTGCCAAGGAAAACACGGGGTGCAGTGGATGTGATAGGATTTAGGGTTGGGCTGGTTTTCCTCCTCTGCCCAGGGAGCCTGTCCCTGCTGTGCACACCTATGGCTATGATTCCTCTGCCTCCCAGCATGGGTTTCGTTCCCATCTCTGCAAACACACCAGTGTTGCGCTTGGCTCTTGTCCCGAGGCTGAGGGAGCCAGCTGGGGAAAGCTGCTGGGGTTTATAGGAAGGTGGATGTCCTGTCTGGTCAGTCTGAGCGTGTGGGGTGTGGAGAGCAGAGGTTCACACCCCTCGCAATGACCCTACAGACTTCGAAGTCGTCGCGAACCCCTGGCGGCGTTTTGCTGGGGCTTGGACAAGCCTGTGCTTCAAGGGTACAAAGGGCTGCTGAGGAGAGGAAAGGACTTCGCTGATCTCCCTGACTGCCGCGGTTTGGATGAGGAGAAATCAGCCTTCATTGTAGCAAGTGGAAAGCAGCAGAATATTGTCACAGTAAAGACAGGACACAGGACAGGCTTGATTTTTTTCCCAGCCCTGTTTCCTGAGGGCGGTGTCTGTGTGTGTGTGCAGTTTTATCTTTAGAAAAGACATTTAAAAGAATTAGGATACTAATGAAACACCTTTGCCAAGTTACATCCAGGGGTGGTACCCTCACCTCTCCGAGGAGCCAGAGTTGTACCTTCTGCAATTTACCTTTTCAGACCAATTTGCCATGGGTTATGCAGCAGCTTGGTCTCACCAGATTTTGGAGTAGCCTTTTCTCTGTCCCTCTTCTTTGAGTCCAGCAGCGTTTTGTGGGCTACATCTGGCCCACCTTGTTCTCAACGAGTTCTCCAAAGAACCTAAAGAGGTACCTGAATGTCAGGAGAGGACGTACCAGCCCTGATCTTACGTGAGAGCTTTAAGCCCCACAACTTAAGTCGACAAAGGTAAATGTTGGAATTCTTGGGAGAGAGTCCTTTTTGTTCCTTGTTCTGTTTGTTACCAGATGTGGACTTATGCGTGGTTGCAAGCTTCCTGGTACCTTTCACCCTCAAAAATCACCCTGTCCATCAAGATGTGTATTTCATACAGACATTTCTTCTGCAAAATGCTTTGGGTTTGAACGGTGCAACATCAAAATAAGTTCAGCAAATGGGTTTGGGGTTTTTTTTCAGTACGAACAGGGAAGTTACAGGAGGCCTTAACTGCAAAAACACTTGGTGTTTTTCTGGACAGTGACACAGTATCTTAGATGGTTGCTCGTTACTAGACATGTTGTTTTATTTAGAGGATGAAGTAAACCATCAGGAAAGGCTCGCTCAGCTGATGAGCAACTTTCTGTATGTAATGTTTTTGAGGTCTTGTAAGCAATCTTTTTTTTTTAAATGTGGAGCATAACAAGCTGGGTGGGGGGGGGCTTGAGTGACTCCTGGACCACCGATTGTGCATCTGAGCAGATCATCTTCACCTGTGTCTTCCTGAGGTCAGCCCTGCCTGCGCTGTGTCTAATGCCTACCCTTTTTCTGTGTTAACAATCCTCATCTGGCTGTCGGAAACAGGCAGGAGAGTGAGGGCAAGCTGGGCTGTCAGAGGGGCTTGTGCAGTGGGAGACCCGACCCTGCTGGGGTGGGCTGATGCTTAGGGGTCTCCTCAGCCAGAGGCATGGTTCTCTCCTGGTGATGGTGTAGCCTGGACCAACACACAGGAGCACCTTAATGGTGCAGAGAGAGGGGGCAGCTTGGGAGGAAAATCTCCTGGAGCTGGTGGTAAGGAACCAGCCTGTTGTTCCCCCTCCCCTAAGGAGAAGGGGTGGGGAACGTGCTTGCCTGAGTTTTCTCATAGCCTCTGATCTCTGCTGACCCAGCTGCATGCTTTTGCTGGGAGAAACTGTGGCTGCTTAGCATAATACTCCTCCAGCGCTGAGGACATTACTCATGGTAAAACAGCAGCCTGTGTGGGTGGGGAGGATTAAGCTGAATGTCAGAGATGTCTAGTTGTCACTGCTGGCCTTAGAAGTATGTTGCTTGCATGTCTGTCCTGTCCAGCAAAGCTGCAGCTGGGTTCTCCTCTCAAGCTTGCATAGGTGCTGTTAATCCAGCACTTTTTCTTGGTTGATGTTAATTTTCTCGTTCCTTATCTCTTCATCACTCCTTGTGATGTGTGTCGAGGTGTGGTGTGATGGCTGGTGCCGGAGGCTGTAGGGTCTGTGAGAAGCCGTGCAGGGCTGATGGAGCCAGCAAGTAGCGTGCCTGAATGGATGGGGGGAGAAGGCTGGGAAGAATTGAATGAATTTTAGCTCCACCCATCTACCTTGACTCTTCATGGACCTGCGTTACGCTGCTCTTCATGGAAATGCTTCCCACCCTTCCTCGCTCTTGTTTGCTGTGGGCAGCAGCTTCCCTTAATACAACCACTGCTGCCTCTCAGGTCCTCATCTGCAGAAGGTTAGAAGGCACCATATATCCCATATATTGCAAAGCTTCTTAGGGGCCGGGTATGGAGACAACTGCATCCGGTGTAAAACGTGGTTGTGTTTGGCCAGCTCTGGGACAGACAGATGTTTTATTAAAGACTGCCTGGGAGCTGGGTGAGCAGCCGAGTAGGTCTCCTTCCCCTTGTGAAATCAAAGCGTTTTCTTTTCTAGTGAAAAGGCGCTTGCCCAAAGGCTGGCTGAAGGCTTGGTATGTCCCAACCAAGTCCTTTGTGTGTTGCTTGGCTGCCAGTGTGAGGGGATGGATGATAGCAGGTGAACCACCTGGGAGATGGAAACCTGAACTTTGGAAAATCCCAGTGGCGTTGACAAGGTGGAGTCCAAAATGGGAAGGGAGAGGGTGGGAGGCAGATATTTTTTTCTACCCCTTTTATGATTGCAGAGCTTTATATATACGTGTACAGACATACACAAACTTCACTTCACAACATAAGAAAATAATGTAGGTTTTTCTTCTGTCCATACCAACCCTGAATCTGTGGGGCCTCTTTAAAAAGAGGATTCCAAGCCTATAACTGGTCAAAACCATTATCTACTACATGAGCTTTGCACGAGTAAAGTTTACATGGTCGAGCCCATGGATTATGGGGATTATTTGTTTCTTCCATATGCTGGCAAATAGATCTGAGGTGATGTCAGGGACCTAGCATCTAGATTATTTCTGTAGTAGTCCAGATTTCTTACACTGAGACGCCAGCCAAACAGAATGTCTCTGCAGGCAGCACTCTGATGAGCTGTGGGACCTATTTTTGGCCATGGTATGAAGGATGCTGCTCAGTCATCTCAGCATTGTCTGTTCCACAACGAAATTACCTCATGGCAAAGTGTTAAGCAATTGCCTGGGAGCCATCACCACAAGGTAGGGCATGGCCCCTTTCAAAAGGAAGCCCTTGGGCATGATGTTACAAGGTGTGCAGAGCTTTATTCGCTCCACAACAATGTCTTTGGAGCTGGAGAGCACCTGGGGGCCTGTGGTGCTGCCCATGACGTCTCTGCCAGAGGCTATGGGAAGTCCAAGCCAGCTGGAGATCTCTTTTGAAGGAGGCAAGAAGCTGTGTCTTTGCATGGAATGTAACTTGTGCAAGGTTGTTTTCCAGCCTTCCTCACCCTCCCAGGCAGAGGTGCAGCTCTGTCCTGTCACTATTGGTCCACCTGCCTGTGCAAGGTGCCTGCCAGCCACTGCCTGCTGTCCCCTCGATGTCTGGAGGTGTTTGGTCAAATGCTCCATGCTTGGTCAAAGTGGGAGGGAAAGGTGAGGGGCTGGTGCAAAGCTTTTCAGTGGTCTGGGAGGACAGCAGGAGCAAAGCAGTTTCAGGTGGTTCAATATTTACTGGCTGCCTGTGAGCCCAAAAGTTTTTGTTTGTGGGTTTTGGGGTTTTTTGAAGTCCTTTTGGTTGGGTTGTGTAAATCGGCTGGTATCTGCCAGGTCTCTGAGTGCCTCTGCCCCTGCTGCTCCCCACGGGCCAGGGAGGGATGTGACAAAAATAAAAGCAGGAAAAGGTCTTCCCAGTGGCAGGTCTCTGCTCCTCCCTTAATAACAGAAACGATTTTTGCTTTCCTGACTTAACCGGTAGGTGAGCAAGTCTCTAAAAGCAGCATTGACAGCACTGAGATAAGCCCAGACCTTACTGCGAGGGGGGAAGGGAACGTTATTAGTGGCTATTAATCATCCTAAAAGGATGGGGGCTGGGTTCCCTGCGGTACCCTGCCCTTGTGCAGACATGTTTGCTCTGAGCAATCCTGGCAGGGAGCGGGATGTTGCAGGGGAGTGGTTTGTGGAAGGCTGCATTTCAGGGCAAGGTATTGCCGGAACTGAAGAAACTGGGTTTTAAAACACCTTTCCTTTTGGCAAATTCGCTTATCCTTTTCATTACTGTGCATCCTCGTGGCTTCCCCCTCGGGAGAGAGGTTTGTATGGGACCTGAGTGGATGTAACCGCCCCTGTGCTACCAGTGGCTCTTATCTGACGGAGAAGAGCACTCAAATTTCAAATTCCTCTCAGTTGGACACAGGAGGGGAATGTGACACTGCAAACATTGAGATGTTCCTCCGAATGCCACTCTCTTGTCCCGGTGGCTCTTGGGGTTTCTTCAGGAGGCTTCAGTATCTCAGCAGTGTCCCTGGCTGCTCCGGCTCAGCTGTTCCTTGTGGTACAGGGATCATTTCTAGCAGCCTGTCACATGTTGTGTAGATTATCGGTCTGTAAATGCAAGCTGCAAGCCTCCGGCAGCGTTCCAGCAGTGGTGTTAATCCACCATTATTCTTGACCCCTTGGCAGTCTGGACTGAGTGAGAATGAATCATGGTGATGGTGTGCTGAGCTCGGTGCTCCTCACAGGGGTGCGTAACCTGCCCCTCTCCTTCCTTTGGTAGCAGAGGACATAAAGGCACTGAGAAACCAAGGGACGTGGTTAAGGCCCAGCAACCAGGAGAAGACCCACAATGTTTCTCCTGTAGGTTCCCTCCTGTGTAACGAATGTCTTCAGGGATCTGTCTTGTGGTTTCTGAAGCAGCAGCTCCCACATCTGGTGGGACTGTGGGCCACTTCCAGTGGTCCAGATTTCTTCATGGCTGCTAGCTGTCTCTGGCGCAAGGTTTACATGAAAGTACTCTCAAGGCAGTGGATCCAGTGGAGCAGCAGCAGGCTGAACTTGTAGGCCACCGGTCAGCTGCAGCTTGGAAGGCAGTGGTCTTCACATTTAAAGCAGATTTTCTGTATCTGTGTGGTGACTTGGTGAATCTGTTCTTTAGCACTTATCATAGAACGGTTACAGCTGGAAGGGACCTTAAAGATCATCAAGTTCCAACTCCCTGCCACGGGCAGGGACACCTCCCACCAGACCAGGTTGCTCAAAGCCCCATCCAGCCTGGCCTTGAACCCCATACAGGGATGGGGCAGCCACAGCTTCTCTGGGCAACCTGTTCCAGTGTCTCACCACCCACGTAGTGAAGAATTTCTTTCTAGTATCTAACCTATATCTCCCCTCTTTCAGTTTAAAACCATTCCCCCTCATCGGATCTCTCCCTTCCCTGATCAAGAGTTTCTCCCCATCTCTCCTGTCCCCCCTTTAGGTACTGGAAGTCTTCTATAAGGTCTGCCTGGAGCCTTCTCTTCTCCAGGCTGAACAACCCCAACCCTCTCAGCCTGTCCTTATAGCAGAGGTGCTCCAGCCCTCTGATCATCTCCATGGCCTCCTCTGGATGTGTTCCAACAGGTCCATGTCCTTCTTCTCTTGATTTGTGGTCTGCTTACCGCATTGAAGTAGTGAGCAGGTTAATAGGTATCATTTGATTGACTCCTCTAAAGGTCTCTGGATTAATGTTGAGTACTTTGGCCAACCTGGACATCTGTGATACACAACTGTGTCCTTCCCTTTTTTTTTTGTTGTGAAATACTGTCCTAGTAGAGGGATGAAAAAAGAAGAGCATCTTGTGATCTTTTTCCTTCTGGTTAGGGAAAATGTCCCACCACAGCTGTGAGGGGATGTGCTGAACAGACCAAGTTTTGGCCCAGGGCAAGCTGTGATAGCAGCTGATGTGTGATACCTCTAGGACATGAACGTTTCCTGAGGGGGAATGATTTGCCATCCAATCCCATGTGAGGAGGACTCTCTAAGTCTTGTGAACTGTGTTTATTTATGTCTGACAGCTCTGCTGGGTTTGCTCAGCTGCTTTCCAGCATATTGAAACCTAGCATGAATGTGTAGAATGAATACCAGTTGCAACGGATTCATAAACGAGGTGTGTCTCAGCTGCAGGGCATGTTTTAATCTGTATTCCTGTCTGGGATCAGTCCACCTTTCTCATTTCCTCTGCCTATTAAATAATTGACGGAGGCCCACAGTAATTATTATGCTCCTTCCACAAATTTGTTAAAACTGCACAAAAATGTTACGTAGTGTTTGCAGAGCCACAAGCAAATGTGTCATTTTTCACCCTCCACCCATGCAATCATTTTGGCCCAAAGAAGTTGTTATGAGGCGACCTTGTCAGCAGAAGTAGGGGGGAAATGAATGAGCCATTTAGTTGATTAGCTTGAAAAAGCCACCTTCTAGCTGTGACCTTTTATTTTTTTTCCACAAAGGGGTGTCCTACTGGTAGCATTCTTGTGTAGTGTCTTCTGTCTGGGATCTCATTGAGATTACCCCAGGCTCTTTGCCATCAGTCATTTCTTAGACAGAGGAGGACACCTCTTTAGCAGTGCAATGGTGTATCCAGAAAGCAAACCACCACACGTGGAGAGGAAAGGGAGATGTGTATGGCACAATGTGTCAAGGTGGGCTGGGGTCAAGCTCGGGATGATGCTTCCACTTATTCAGGAAGTATGGTCAAATTGTGATTTAAAGATGAAGTTTCTGATGCCTTTCTACCTTCTCAGCCTGCTTGTTGGATCAAGCACTGCTTTGGGGCTGATCTTACTGAAGTCAGTGTTGCAACTGGGATATTCCCGGGATAAAACACATTAAAGAAGCAGTCAAAAATCTTGAGCCAAAACCTTTCCTCCAGAAGGAAACAAATGACGTAGTGATGCAGACAAAGGTGTTTGTGGTTGGCGTTGATTGTATTGCAATGACTCTGATACTCTTTTCTGTCACCTCTGTTTCTAGAGGGCCAGGCTTCTTGCCTGTCTTCAGCACCTTCTGCTTTGGTGAGCACTTCTCCATCTAGCAAAGAGCATTTGCCTTCTATATGTTCTTGCTCTCTAGCAATAAGCCAGCTGCCTTGAGTGAAAATACAATTTCTGTTATTTACCTGCCGGCTCCCCCACGTTTTCTTGCTGTTGGTGCCAAAACAGAATTCTGCCCCTAATTCTAATAGTGAGGGTATCCAAGAGGCCCAGGTCCAGATAGTAAATTCTCAGCAGAAAGCTTTCATCAGTTTTCACCTCCTTGCTTCCAGGTACCAGCAAGAGAAGTCCTGAGTGCTCCAACTGTTTTTGCAAATGTTGCTCCCCGAAAGGTCCATTTTTATTTTATTTTATTTTTTTTTTATATTTTCTCATAGGTGACTCCAGGTAGCAAAGCTGCAATAGCCAACTTGTGTATAGGGGACCAGATCATAGCCATCGATGGAGTGAACACAGACAACATGACGCACCTTGAGGCGCAGAACAAAATCAAGGGTTGTGCGGATGAATTAACTCTGACGGTCAACAGGTACGTGGCTGAGAGAGACCGGGGATGGAGAGAGGGAGGGATGCAGGGTGGGCAGTAGCTGTGTTTTGGTTTGAGAGCAGACCTCTCTGCTTGGTTTATTTAATTTGCCCTCTTAGTGCTTTGTCTGGCCAGGCACTGGACAGCAAGAGGGATCCGCGTTTCAGCCTTTAATCCTAATGCTGCTTGCTTTTGCTGCACTTTGACCCAATGAAAACAACTTTCCCAGTGAGAAATTGGCTGATAATTTGTGGCAGAGGCTGTCAGCCTGTTCTGAAGCTCCCAACAGCAAAAAATCAAAGACAGATCGCATGAAAACTTCACTCATGGCAGAGGAGGTACGACCAGAGATGACCTTTCTTCCCATTGCATTAATTCAGCAGTTAAAATATATGGTTGTGTGTTGTCCAGGTTACCAATTGCCTAGTTTTTGTCACAAATGGAGTGAGAAAGGTTGTATGTTTTGGAGCCTCTTGATCAAACAGCACTGACAATGCAAACAACAATGACCCAGGCTGCGTGGAAGTGCCTGTCATGCATCAAACATGTCAAGCATCAGCCTCTCATGAATCTTGGAAAAACCAAAAAAAAAAACCAAAAAAAGGAAAGTGACAGTCCAGCCACAGTCTCTGTCATGAGTGTAGGGCACGAGCTGGCTTCAGCCTTCTCACCATCTTGAGCTGCAAAGCAATGGACAGCTTCATTCCCATTTTCCCCAGCTGTACTTTGTTCTTGGGCCATCTTTTTACATTTGGAAAGAGTCTGCTTTCCATTGACACATTGCTTCTTAAAAGCACTGGGGTCTATTTTTTGGGGGGTGCTGGCATTTTAGCCTCCCTCTTGGTTCAAGTTGCAGCCATGGGTACCAGCACTTCTTGAAATCAGGTGGTAGAGGCATGATGGCATTCCTAGTTGCTCTGGAGTGAGTTTTTCCTGGGGCTGCCTTCCCCCAGAGTGATCGTATATCAGCTTCACGACAGATGCAGGGGGAAGTACTTTCAGGAGGAGTGCAAAAACGTGCCTTAAATGACACAGTAGCTGAGTTGTTCAGGGCTTTTCTGTGATAAACAGAAGTCTTTTACCGTAGCTTGGATAATGCCAGGAGATCAGCAGGCATTTCCCTGTTCAGGAAGAAGTGATGGGTCTTGGCCAAAAAAAAGCCTGACAATTCATTGAGGTAATTCACAGAGGGAGGAATGGAGCACAGTGCAGGCAGTGTGAAGGGCTGGTGAGTATTGAAGCAGCATGTTAGCCCCAGAGTTTCTCATACTGGCCTCTAACTTGGCAGCCTCTAATCTTCCTGCAAAGGGAGGGCTCCTTTTCCTTTCCGAAATAGCCGTCTGCTTGAGTTAGTGCAAACCATGTGGTTCTGGCTGGAAGGGAGGCAAGGGCTCTCTCTGCCTGTGGGCAAGCTCGCTCTTACAGATCATTGAGTCTGTAAAATGTGTTTGCTAAAGTTAATTACAAAGTCGTTAACTTTATAGCTACTTCATACATATTTCCTTGGCCTTGGGTGTGGAAGCTGCCCAGGGAGAGATTTCTAGCTGGATGTGCAGCTGTGTAAAACCGTGCAAGGGCTTTGAGTTAGTGTAGCCCAAATCTTTTCCAAGGCCCCCTTTCAAGGAGGTGGCAAAAGCATGTGTTGGGCTTTTCTGCTGTTGTACAGATTGATGAGTTCTGGTGACAAAATGGCCAAGAGTGTCAAGACCGCAAGTGAAAAGCAGTGATCTAACTACTTATCCACCTTAGGGTTTGATACCACTATGCATCACTCTATGTAAAATTGATTTTAGATGATTCTAGAGGACTTTAGTTCTCCTCCTTCTTTGAGAGTAAAGTTCTGCATAAGGAAGAATTGCTTACTTGGTTGGGGATTTGATAGCTCCTAGATGTGTTTGTATAGGGGAATACCCAAAGGAGAAAGCTCTCTCTTAATGCCAAAAGACAATTGTGTGGTCTTTCCTGGTTGTGCTCTGAGAATATTTTATCCCTAGTGCCCAGCTGTCTCCTCGTAGGCCCCCGTAACTGTGTTGTCCCAAATGCAGCTGGACTCAGCAGTCTGAAATGCAACAGCATCTTTGTTGCTGAGGCTGGAGCCCTTCTCTACTTTGTGATCTGAGGCCATGACCTTAAAATGGTTGATCTTGAGAAGGAGGCCTTGAGGGCTTGCAGTGGGGACTTCATTTGTGCCTGTGCCGTGAATCATAGAATTTTCTAGGTTGGAAGGGACCTTTCAGATCGTTTACTCCAACCATCAGCCTAACACTGACAAAAACCATCACTAAACTACTAAGCGCTATGTCTACCTGTCTTTTAAATACTGCCAGGGATTCAAGAGGAGATTGGGTGGAAGACAAATCTAAAAAGGATATTATATGTTATGGGGGTATTTCTGCTGCAGAAAGCCCTTAAGCTGCAAGTAACTGGTGGAAGGGAGAGTGTTTTAGGGAAGTATTGCGCCGTGCTTCTCCTTGTGCTCTTCTGTGGACCAAAACAAACTTTTAATGTGTGAGTGTTCTGCATCTATGCAACCCTCTTCTCTTTTCATGGTAGTAGAGCGGTTAAACGTCTTCATGTTTGTCTGTACTAATGATTATTTAAGAGAAGTGCAAATGTAGTGAACTGAAAGGACTCGAACAGTTCTGGTAAAGGAAATGCTGTTTGCACTGTATACTTGATTGTGAATATCAACAGCATTCCAATGCTTCCTGTTACGGTATTTTCCTTAGCGATGGTAACAGTCCAAAAATATTTCAGATCAGATTGTAGGCAGGAAATTTAGTCTGACACATGTCACCATTAAAAGTGTATCAAATTGCTAGTTAGAAGAAAACGTGCCTGCTCTGCTTTTCCACCCAAAGGTGCAAATCTGTTAGTTTCCTAGGATATAAAACTCGGCCACAAATTGGTTTCTCTGAATATGCTTTTCAAAGCGGCACTGCCAGGTGCTTTGCTGTGTGACGTGTGAACAGGGTTGGAATGTCTGTTTTCTGCCTCAAAAGTGGGTGTTCAACAATGCTGATGCTTACACCAAATTCCTGCTGAACTTTAGCATGTCTTGCAGCTCCCCACTCTTTTTCAGAGCCCGTGTTTGTTTTGCTTTGAGCCTCAAGCCAGAGTGTGCTTTTTGAAATGTAGTTCCCAAGAAACCAAAGTAAAGGTTCTGTTCTTGTCTTTGGTGGTGTAAAATCACGCCCAGCACTGTGGTTTTGTGTGATACAGGTAGGAAGTCTGGCCTACAGCAGCCTGTGTGCTTCAGTCAACTCAAAACCATTCATTTGTTAAACTGAGAAACTTCCCAGGCAGAGTTTTGAGTCTCTCCCATTCTTAGGAAGAAGGAAGTTTTGGATCTTGAGTCTTTGAGAAGTGTTACTGCTCTGGTTTTGGTTCCCTTCCCCCATTTTTTTTCTTATTTATTTTTGCAATTAAGGTGTGTACGTCATTGCACTGACGTGTTAAGAGTCGAGCAAAACCTCCTTCCAGGCTACCCCCTTCCAAGCACACCTCCAATTTTCCTTTAACAGGGGTAAGCAGCAAAATGTGTTCAACAGACTGGAGAAAGCTATCAGCTTCCTCTGGAAACTTGGTGTCTTTTGGGAAGGAGCCCTGCTCTGATTAAAAGCACTCAAAGAAGGGAAGGCTCAGGTGGAAGAAAGTCTCCTACCCCAGAAATTCACCTGAAGATGCGGGTGTCACCGCTGCCAGGGGTCACGCTTGTGATGAATTTGACACACAGCTGTGTGTAGCTGTGGCTGCAGATGTAAAAAAGCAGACAAACGTTCATGGCAGCACAGGTGAAAATTTAATTCCTCGCACAAATGGCTCTTTGCCTGTGGCATTAGTCACCCGATGGGTGGTAGAACTCTGCTAGCAGGCAGCCCTCAGCCACGCAGAGGTCAAGTGTGTATTTATACGGGTTTTTCTGAACAAAAGAGAAGCGTTTCTACAGTGAGTCTGGAGGCAGCTTGGTAATAAGAGAAGAATATTTGTAAAAAAGGGATTGCAAACGTGTAATCTCTTGTTCTGCTCCTACTGTCCTTCTCTTCAGATTTCAAGCTGCTTTTCTGCAGCTCTGCTGCCAGTGTGTAATGGATTAAAGCACCTCTTTTTTTTTTTGTTTGCAAAACAGCCTGCTGCTTTGCTAAAAGTGATGCTAGGGAGTGAAGCCATGTAGTTGTTCTTTGAAAAGTGCTAGGATCAGGGAAGTAACATCTGCTACCAGCGCATGTTAAATACATTATCAGAGAGGATCAAGTGTAGATGCTTATGAAGAAGGAGAGAGGGGGGTGTGTGTGTTGGCACCAGCATTTTATTTGGTAGCTTCAGTTGCACTCTTGCTTGCTCCATGTGTTCCCAAGTCTCAGCTGTGGGGACTCGTTCCGCAAAGCCACAATAGGCTCGGATTTTTGCTCTAGGAAGCTGGTAGAATCTGTTGACTCATTTAGGTTTGCTTTTTGCTTTCCTGCCAAGAAGAGTTTTCCAGCTCTGTCATCTTACTAATAATTCTTTTGGCCCTGGGAAAAGCCTGATGCTCTGTGTGCATCTATATAAGGCCATGCAGATTTGCCTGGCCCTCCATGGCTGCTGTGGTGCTCCCAGCCCTCCTGCCTCCGTGCCGGCGGCTTTTACTAGTGATTGGCACCTTCATGTCATTTTTGGCAGGTCAAGCTTGGCATTTGTTGTGTTTCTACAATCTATTTGGACAGGCAAAAGTGGTTAACCCTGTAGCTGGCTTGTGGAAGAACTTGCATGAGGCTGAGCAGTTGGGTTTTATCCTTCGTAACTCTGTAGTGAAACTGCTTGTGGTGAACTTCTGTTGCTGCTTCTGCGTAGCCAGATTTGCCCTTTTATTTGTAGTGGTTGTGTGACGAGACACCTGAAAATTCAAGGAGCAAAGGGCCATGCATGAAGAAATGAATTTGAGGGCTCTTGTCTTTAGGAAGTTGTGGCCAGCATTGCTGTTTGAATTGGCAATAGCCCAGCTAAGGTTTTGCTTGCCAAAGCAAATGTGCCCATTAATGGCTGGCTGCTCAAAGTGACTGTTCGTGTTAAAATCCCAGGGCCATGTACTTTGCAGCTGTGGTAGCTAAAAGGCTGATTAAAAGGTACCTTCCTGGTAGCCTGAGAGGTCTTGTAGTTAGTTTCTAAGCATTATTAAAATGCCTGTCTAAAACTCAGGGGAGAGCTGAAAGAGGAATTCTTCAGGCCTTTCCTCATTTTTCATGTTTGTGTTGCACAACAACAATCTTTACGAGTTTATTTGCTATTTTGGTCTCGCATGTCCATCCCAGGGTTTGAAATGGGAATGTGAGCGTGCCTTTCTTCTTTATGGAACTTACGCAGTTCCTGGCACACAGAATTAGACCCTCATCTTCCAGCTCTGAATTTTCCCTTGAAGCTACAGCCCAGTTCTGCACGCAAAGCATTGATAGCAAAATCAAGGCTCTTGTAATGTTTATATTATACCATGTTTAAGCCAAGCTTCTTGAAAAACGTTATGTTTTGTAAATACCTCTCCAGATTCCTGCCTTGACTTGCATGCAGTTTCCTTCCTCCTCTTCCTACCAGTTCCTCCCCATCCAAAGTTGCATCAGAGAAATTTCTTTCTAATCTTGGGTCTTGGTTTCTGCCTGGATGAAACGGCAAACACACAGCTCTGTCTCAGTTGCTCTGTCTCCTGTAGTAAGGAAACAGCATGGAAATGTAAACTGCAAATATGATGAAGTTTGTATATCCACGTACCTGCAATGGATTTGCTTGGTGCTTGATCCCAGGCTTGTTTGAGTGTCATGGCTTTGTCTTCTCTTTCTGTGCTGTTTGAGTGTTGTGCTCTGCTGCAGTCTCATTTGAAAGAATATGCGCTAGAAACCCTATTATAAAATAAATATTCATCAATTTAAGCAGGAGTCTGTGAGATCCTCTGGGGAATGCCAAAGCCTGCTGGCTTTCACCAAGGGCAGGGTAGGATTCCCCAGCAGGCTGTTGGACAACCAGCTTCTCCACCAGTCCCCCAAATTGGGAAAAAATCCTCCAGAAAACCACTACAGTCCTACCTGTAGTAGCCTGCTGTGAACTGGAGGCACCGTTGCCAAGGCTGGGTTTGAGCTGTTTACTCTGACACCTCTTCCTTGCTTCGTATAAATAAGATAGACAAACATATAGATAAGATACAAACATGATGAGTCTAACCAATCCATCCTCCTGTCTGCGCCTTGTGTCCACACTTCCCAGCCTTTCAGAAGTTCCTGGCTGGCAGTGGGACACATTTTAGGTGCTATTTTTCTTGCTCCTGGTACACTTCAGTAAAAGTGCCGGCATTGGTGCCAGGAGCAGAGCCAGGAAACCCTTGCAGGGAGCTGGGACCATCACAGTTCCACTGATGACCTGCAGATGGTGGGTTCCACAGGTGGTGTGGTGGGACAGGGCATACTCCTTAAAAGCCCCGCCAGGCGAAACCAGGGGGACAGCAAAGCTGTCTCCTCTTTGTGGCTTTGCTGGGGCCATAAATGGGTTGTTGAGAGCGGCTGAAGGGCTCTGCTGCAGCTGTTGTGAAGACAAAGGGAAGCTTTATCCTGCCAGCCATAGAGGGATGACCCCATGGGCTATTTAACCTTTCTCTTTGGATAGCTTTTAAACTGGATTGAAAGTAAAGCCTGGAGTGACCTTGCTGCTTCCATTTATATCCAGTGACAGATCAGAATGGCAGCGGGCTGGGAAACAAACTTGTGCTTTTTGCTTTGCTAATAAACAAGGGAGAAAAATCTGGTCCAAAAAAACCCCATTGGCTGCAGTTGTTGGCCATAGCTGCCTCCCCAAATGCTAGATGTCAAGGTGCTCTGTCACCTCAAATATATGGGGGGGTGGGACAAAAGCAAGTGCCTGGGGTCCTGGGGGGAGGCTTCCCTTCTGTAATCACATACAGGCCTGCTCTAAGCTTAAATTTTCAGTCTGGATAGGGCCTTTTGGTGCTTCTGAAGTCTGGTAATATTAAACTGCAGCAAAAGAAAATGCCACCTCAAGAGTAGTTAGGTCACTGCTAGTGAGAGCTGGCACGGGGATGTCAAAGTGTTTAACACTCTATGAGCTGCTCTTTCATCTCCAGCCAATGTCCACCTGCTTACAGCTCGGCTGGCAGGGTATTTGGTTTCAATATGCTTGGCTGTGACCCCAGTTTTTCCAGGGGACATGAAACTTGCTTGCATGTGATGTCCAAATGCTTGGAAGGAATGAAGCTTTGCATTGGTCAATGGGCAGCTCCCGTCCACACACACAGTCTTCAAGTGCAAAATACAGCTCTCCTAGAGTTAACTGTGACTTCATCAGGCTTGATAGCTGTAATCTGGGTAAAATTGCTGGTTCCTCAGTCACCTTAAAGCATGGGTTGCCAGAAGCCAGGAGGGAATGGTTGTGTTAAACTCACCTGTGGTATGTTGTGCATCCGGTGATGGCAGCTGTTGAGACAAGATAATGATCAGATTGGCACAGTTTTGATCCCATGTGGCTGTTACGTTCATGTTTGTTAGTGTGTGCCCCAGCTCGCCAGATGCCAGGATTTGGGTGAGTGTAGGTTGTTGTATGTCAGCACTGCAGCTGAGCCCGCAGGGTGTGATAGCCTGGAGTCAAAGGTTTTGCTGTACCTGAGTGCCTGTGGAGAATCATACCTGGTGTGACCTGTGTCTTTGTACTTCCCTATGAAAGGAAGTACAGCAAAGCAGGCTTCATTCAGGTTTCTTCCATGGAAAGTCCAGAGTGCAGTAGATGCAATAGCAGGTCAATAAAATTTCTCCTCTTTCCTGAGCAAGAATGCTGCCTGCCATCTCTTCCCACTGAGCTACCCTCTGGATAGAAGTCTTAACATTCTATTTATGCAGCAAATGTCTGGGATATATCTATGTGCATCACAGTTACGTCTGAGCTGTTTAAAAAAACATCCTGATGTTGGAGGGCTTTTAGAAGAATGGTGTAGACCAGATTGAATTTATCATAGGTAGCTCTACACCCTCTTTCTCCATCTTTGTGACTTTTATAAGCTTTTTCTGTTTAAAGTGTCTTTCCAGTTATCAAGTCAATTCTCAGTGGAAGCATTTCTGCTTTGCTAAATACTTAAATTATAGCTGGCCCTGGAGCCGCAATTATCTGGGAAGGACATCTATATGCAGTTGCAGATTCTACAAAGGGCTCCTGTCAAAACAGGACATGGTTTTCAAAACTCATCCTGAGAGTTTATCAGCCATCTGGTTGCTGCATTATGCAATGTTTAGCATTAAACAGCAGTACTGCAGCCACTCATTCCCTACTGTGGAAAAGTTTGGGAAAAGTGACATTGTTTAGTCCATCTGAGATGCTAACTATTGTCTGTACTTCTGAGAGACACAGGTAGCATGTTTCCCACAAAGTATCTCAACCAAATCCAAGCACTCTACTGCTTCTTCACCACTTGTTTGCCTGTTGTTCTTTGGGACACAGAAAAACTCCAGCGTGATGGTGGTAAAAGTGGTTGGTTTCAGTCACAGATCTTGACTTGTGTTTCAGGCTGCTGTCAGTAACTGGGTCAGACCACAGACCAGCAAAGGTTATGCAGACTTTCTCTTGGACGCATCATGTCATCTCAGTTCTTAGTCCCGTTGTAGACTCGGATGCCTTTTTTTCATAATTCCTAAAAGCCTCTGTTCGTTCAGCATGGATACCACTATGTAAATAGGAAGAAAGTTCCAGATACCCAAAACAAAAAATATTTCTAGCTTATCCAAGGCAGCACAACTTCAAGAACAAAATGTTCTCTGTGTCACAGAGAATACAGACAAGAATTGTTCCTCTTCCTGGCTACCCATAAAAGCTGAAACACACAGCAATGTGAATTGTCCCATTTAATTAAAGGATTGGCATCTAAGGGATATCTCCAGCTTCTTCTGTTTGGGTGACCCTCAGCTCTACTGCCTGGGTTGGTTGAAGCCCGTGCTTCTTGTGTTGCTGATGGAGTTCCAGGACAGTCACTGCTGAGATCCTGTCTTTCTCCAAGGACCTCATACAACATAACTAAGTCATCCAAGATACATGCCTAAAATGAGGCTCTCTAGATTCCTTCTGATGTGGATAGTACTATATATAAAAAAGACTGGGGAAATATTTTCAGCTGGTGAACTTCAAGTCTTTTAATAACAATGATGATGTTCAGTGATGAAAGTGAATTAACTATTAAAAAAATAATAATATCTGTGTGTTGCAGAACTGAGACAAAAGTCTGGTCACCGCTTGTAAATGAGGAAGGGAAGACGCATCCATATAAGATGAATCTGGCCTCTCAGCCACAGGTGAGTAATGGAGTTATCTGCATGCTCTTGTTCCCACTTACTCCTGTCTGACTTCGGAGTGGTTTCTGGCCTGATCCTCCAAGGAGCTGAGCGTGTGTCACTCCGTTGGTCACACTGGGGATAGTGTGTGCCCCATACCTCCTAGAAATCATGCGTTCCTCGGGGTCCTTGAGAGACAGACTCCCTCCCTCATGGTCAGAAGCCCATGGAGAGCTGGTCGGATGCCTTGCCAAGGGTAAGCTGCTTTGATGTGAGGCGTTGTCTCCTGCCATCTGCATGCTCGCACCTACCAAAGGGCACAGGAGGCACTACAGAGGTGTGGCTCAATAAATCATTGTTGATTTTCATGGATAAGAGGGGAGGAAAATGATTCATTCTTAGTGTTTTCTGTTGGGGCTCTATTTGGTGTTCTGTTTTTTCCTCTTACTAGCAGGTTTTTACTATCTGTGAAGAAAGTGGAAGAGAAGCACACCGGCCTTTTATATTTTAATCTGTGGGGCAGATCTTACAGCCTCTGTCTAGGAGGTTGGTTTTGTTACCTTTTGGTGGCCTCGCTTCATTAGTCTGCTGCCTCTGTCAAGTAAAAGTGACCTGTGCCTGAGCTACATTTAGAGGATTGTACTGCGCAAATCTGCACTAAAATCAGTGGCATTTCTCCATGTTTTCACCAGGGCAGTGATATGGATTCTGGCCCCAGCACACAACCCATGTGAGTCTTTCTAGCAACATAAGCAGAGATAAACCCAGTTTGACTCTGCAATTAATTAAGTGCTAATACATCTGTTTGGGTTGGAAAGGACTTGAAGCTAAAGTAGCACATGTGCAGCAACACCCTGGCCAGACCTTGGCCTGGGATCTGTCCGTGCTCCCTCTCACGCCACGCTGCTGTGTGTTGCTTGGCTCCAGAGCATGGTGCGGCATTCTCCAGGTATTTCGTAACTTGGCCAAGGCACAGCCTGGGACTCAGGCATTTGGATTCAGGTTGGGATTGGGCCATGCCATACCACCTGCCTGGGACGCTGTTGAGCTGAGATCTGATCTGTCTTCTGCTGCCCCAGCTCTGGAGATGTTCTGCTGCGAACTTGGAGACTTGGGGCTATCCCTTGACAAAGGAGTGGAGACAGAGTCTGTGCTGAGGCTTTGCTGCAAGAGGAATTGTTGTTCCTGGTGATCAAGTCCCTAAGCCAGCCGTTAACCAGAATTTATCCAAATGCTCCAGAAACAAACATAAGGCACTACACATGTTTAATGTAGCTCACTAAGCTTAGTTAACTGCAGCAAGAAACCTGCTGCTGCAGACCCCCCCGTCACCAGCTGCCCCACCACACTTTTTCCCCACAGTCCCCTAGGTCACTGGGTAGATATTTCCGGCTGGTCAAGTACTAAACATAGGCTATTTTAATTAACTGATGCCACCTCTTACTTAAACTCATTTGCTATGGCATTTTCCACCCTCATCAGTGGCTCTCCTGTAAGTCAGCTGCCCTTCAGGTGGAGTGTTTGTATGTGAGTCCGGTTCCCGGACTGTTTCAGGGAGCCTCCTGCAGCTCTTTTAAGAAACATGGGTGAGAGGCACCAACCTTAACTCTAGTCTTGGACTTACAAGCCATGCCCTGGTTTCTAAAATCCAAGTAAAGGGCATCATGAAGGTCAGACTGTGCAGGATTCGTCAATGATCCTGGCAGTGGAGCACGTCCCCTCTTAAACAATAGCCTTAGTCCTAATCCTGGTTCTAAGATCTGGCCATCATAAAGCTCTCCTGATCCTGCCAGTTCCTAAGTGTGGCACAACTAAATTTGTTGATACCGATCTGTAACTGACTCCAGCAGGAGAATCTGGTGAGAAACTGACTGCAGAGAGGTTCCTTTTACAAACTTACCTCTGAGCAGTGACCCTTGACTTAATCTTGCACTAAGAACCAACTGTTGCCTGAAAACTAGGCTTTGACCCCTTTGTGCTGGCTGATACTAAAGAGTTTTATTTCCCAGTGTAAAAGGAACACTCAAGCCCTCGGAGAAATCTTGCCTTTCTTATTCCCTTCCCTAAAATGAAGCCAATTAAGTCATTTGCAGTTGCCTGTGTGAGTGGGGCTTGCTGTTGTTCAGAGCACAGGGCTTTCCTTTAAAGGGCTTTGCCTGCCACACACTCAAAGAGAGGAATTTGGCAGCAAGAGGGAAGACGTATCATGTCTCCAAACCACAAGCTCCCATTTACTCTTCCTGCTTCACAATCCCTGAACTTGCTAGTCCGTGGTGCCAAAGAAAAATGTAATGAACACCATCAAGTCTTAAGGTTTGGCTTTCTTTTTGTTGTTGGTTGGTTGGTTGTTGAAATACACAGCCCTTTCCTTTTTCAGTAGCTGACTGCAGCAAGTAAGGGTGGTGGTGAGGTCTGTCTGCTTGGAGCATGAAGTCAGGTGGAGCCCCCCGACTCCTGCAGAGCCATGCCAAGCTGTCAGCTGAGTCTTTCTGGGACAGTGTCCCTGCAGCATCTCCACAGCTTTTGGGCAGCAGAGTGCAGAAGGTGCTGTGCATATATATACCAGCATGGCAAATGGCTACGAATTTTACCACAAAGATGCTGATCTCGTTTTTATAACAGGGTTGGTGGAAGTTGTGAGTAGAGCCCAGTCTTCGAAGGCAGCCCTGTCTGAGCTCTTGAGGGTTTTTTTTAACTCGCTTGCCAGTGAAAACAGTATATTTGCTTTCCTTGGCAGAAGTCTTGTGCAGAACACTTATTAATTCACTTACCAAAGAAAACAGGACATAACTCAGTCCAAGTGGTTCATTTAAGTCCTGATCCAGGGTCCTCTGAAGATGTTTCTCGTTGGTTTTGCGCAGAGCCCTTTGAATGCAGACATATAATCATACATGCAAATATAGACTTCATTCAGGCTCAAAAAAAAAAAAGTTTTAAAACCTTTGCTGTAGAAATTGGACTGCAATTATTATAATAAGTTTCCACCTTTCTTAAAATTAGGTAGTAGCCTCGCCTACTTTCAATATTTTAATTGAATGTTCTCACAGCACTTGTCCACCTTCTTTTCTTCTTCCTGTTTTATTGGTGCGGTTAAATAACTAGATCTTTACGAAAGATCTTGTGAAAGAAGTTAATGTTCATTTCGTCTCCAGAACTGTCTGACTAGCTACTTATTTTAAGATCACTGCTTACACATTCTTTACCCCATTTGAAATAGACTATTTGTTTACTTCTGTAATCCTTTTGGAGGCTGATACTTGGTGAAATGCTGTGTCGTCCTGTTGAAGTATTTTCCCTTACTTGGAATGCAAGTTCAAGATACTTTTATGTGCCTTTGGAAAATAGAAAGGCATTCCACAACCTCCCATGCGTTCCCCGAAGTCCTGCATCCCAAGACTGACTTCATTGTCTAAGCTGATCTTTGCCCACGAAAGAGCTGCAGCTTTTTTATTATTTCATTACTATTATCTTTATCCTTCTAAATTCATTTAAACTTAGGCAAGAGTGCTGACAAAATCACATTTCATCAAAAGGTGCGGCAGCTTGTCGGTGGTGATAGCTGAGCCAGCTTTGTTTTGGGTGTGACCATGGCAACATCAGGGGAAGGAAATGACAGAGCCGTCTTCGTCTATTTACTCAATTATTTCACTTGCACTTCTCACCCGGATCCTAAGGGCGATCGCTCGGTGTCATTTTCCCACCGAGAGCTTTTCCTCACCGCAGTGGGAAAGATGAAAAATAACACGTCTGCCTCTTCCTTTCTGCTTAACATTTCTTGAGGAAAAGCGATGGCAGCAAGAGAGAACAAGTTACTTGGTGACTCAGGTAATTTTAATGCTTATGGCACTGACCAGAGACCAGCATAATTTTCAGGCTCTCTGGTGACCCTGAGCCAGGCATTAAGCTCCAAACCCACACGCTGGTGTGAGTGGCTGTATTGCCCCTTGGCAAAATGAACTATAGAAACTTTATCCCTCAGACTGTTCCATGTCTTGTCAGACCTGGGCTCTGTGGGAAAAGGTTTGTCCGGTTTTTGTTGTTTTTTTTTCCCCACCCTGTATTTGTAGGACGCTGAGGTCAATGGGGCCTAGGTCTCTGAGCTGCGTGAGCTCATGTAGGAAGTAAGCTGAGAGACCAGCATTGAGGGCGGTCAACACCAGGACCGTCTCCAAAAAAGCTTGTCCAGCTGCTTGAGGGCCACATACCCCATTTGCAGCGAGGCACAAGTATTAACATCACCCCTCAAGAATGTCAGTAAAAACTTGTGGTTTGAGATGGGTAGATCAGCTCTTTTTAATCACAGAAGATACGGGACTTTCATACATGCGGATGTTTTGGATTGTTGGTTGTGGGGTTGGGGTTTTTTTTTTGTTTTTTAAATGAGAAGTAGCTTCCAGACATGCAGCTGGAGGAGCTCTGGAGGTGAATCACGTTATTTGTGGGATGACAATGACAGACAGCCACTTGTGTCTTCCCAAGGCTTCTTGAGAGCACCAGCCCTGTCCTCCTGGTCCTCCCAGAGTGATGTCATTGTTTCTGGCTTGTGTATTTTATCTCCCTGGATACGAAGAAAGGCAGGGGCTATAGAAACTGGGTGTGTGGCTGACTTGGCCTTTGATAAGGCCACACATGTGTGGGCAATGCGTGAAGCAATAGGTATATAAAGTAACAACATGGCTTTTTCAGATGGGGGAACCGTGCCGGCGTATCGCGACCTGCTGTTTTTGGTTAAAAGGCGTTACCGCATGGATGTGGAATGTATCGGGGAGGCGGAGGGAGAGGATGTGGGAAGCCAGCCTTGTTGCTTTACACCACTGACCCTTCCCCACCACCACCACCATAACAAAACCCCCAAACCCCTTCCTAATTTCTAATCGGGATTTCAAAGCATTGCGAAAGATCTTTCCATAGCTGAAAAACCCCAAACAATAACAGAGGGAGAGGTGAAAGTAAAGGCACTTCTTAATGCAGCTGGTGAAACACAGCATGGGGTAGAGTTTGCCTTGAAGATGTCCTTTTCTGCGCTGTTGCCACATGTTTGGCACCAGCAGCCTTCCCCCAGCATGGCCTGGGCTCCCCGGGCGGCTTCCCAAGGGCAAGGATGGAGCCAAGGGGAGGTTTGGCTGCTGGTCTCTGCTCTCTTTCCCCTGCCTGTGGGACCAGAGTGCTCTCCTTCACTGAGGTTTGGTCAGGGGCCCATTTTCTTGGAGCTGAGTAAACATTTATGCCGAGAAATGTTTAATCTTGTTTCCTCTTGGCGTGGCTCTCGAGGTGTGCAATCCAGGACCAGCCAACCCCAGCTTCTGGGCTCTGACTCGGGATACAAAAACAATCCTGTGTTTCTGGGACCAGGTGGGTCAGTGTGTTTTGCTGGTTCCATTGAGGGAACCTTTTGCTTCTCCCTGCAGCTCCAGAGCCTGGGTGCTGATTTATTTATTTTAAATTTCTACCATAAAGTTGGAGTGAAAACCTTGATTCTGAGGGCTGGAGGCTCAGGAAGTTGCTACAGCGGCCAGTCTTGGAATCACAAGTCTGCACCTGAAATGAGGTTTTTCAGTCACTTTGAGCAGCTCCCCCCGACTCTATACATGACCTGCCATTCCTCTAGGTGGGAGGTGGTGGCCCAGGAAGGAGCAAGCAGGGGAGCTGGACAGTAGCTAGTGGCCCTGAGACCTCAGCCCTGCCCGGCTGTCTTCAGGTCGTGCTGTGGGGAGAGAAGCGCCTGACCCCTCTCGCCTTGGTTTCGTTTATTTAGCAAGTTCAAAAAGCCTCCAGGTTTTTCCTGTTTCTGACAGCAGCGAGGTCAGTGCAGCCGCGATGGCCTTGGCCACGTCACCATGTGGCAGATGGGACACAAGAGCCCACCCGCATCCTGGGCTGCTTCTGACCTGTCCGAGGACACCTGGGATTATGGATGCGTCTGGGTGGCTTTATGCTCCTGGTGCCTGGGATATGCCCCAACTCAGCCAGATGGAGGTGGCTCATCCTGGGCTGTCTGCCCGCCCATCTGTCTGCCTCCCTGACAGCTGGGAATTTCCCTGGAGTCTGGTTCCCTGATTCCGGAGAGAAGTGGGTCCCAGGGTGGTGGCTGCATCCATCTCTGGTGCATGGTGGGGAGGAAGCAGCCACCCACATGACAAGCTGCCAGCCAGCCCCAGCTATGGATGTGACAGCTAAGGCAGCTGTGGGGATTTCACAGGCCGGGCTTCAGCATTGCCGAGCACGGCCTGGCGTGAGCGGGACGAAAGGGAGGAAGGGGCCATTGTTTTCCCAGATAATTCCCCCATGACGCAGCCTGCAGCCGGTGCGGTAGGAAATGCTGATCCATTTCCTTCCCCCGCTACAGGGACTTTTTCCCTATCCTCGCTGCCTGGCATTGTGGCTGTGGCTGGTAGCTCCCTGCCGGTCGGACCAGGGTGACAGTAAAAGCCCCTTGGTACCCAGCTGGAAGGGCCATGGTGCAGTGCCTGTAATGTCCCCCTCTTCCCCTGAAGAGGGCTGCTGCCACCAATAGCCAGCGCCCTGAAAACCTGAAATGTGGCAGGAGACCTGTGTATTTGACCTGGTGCTGGGCTCCTACAAGTTGTCTTTGTCCTTGGGATTAGGAAATAGTTTTTTCCTTGGGATGAGGGGATTTGCACTAGAGCCTGGAGGACTCAGGAACATGTGGGATCATACTCCAAAACCACTTGGATCTTATTCATACAATCATAGAATGGTTCAGGTTGGAAGGGACCTTAAAGATCATCAAGTTCCAACCCCCTGCCCTGGGCAGGGACACCTCCCACCAGACCAGGTTGTTCAAAGCCCCATCCAGCCTGGCCTTGAACCCCTCCAGGGATGAGGCAGCCACAGCTTCTCTGGGCAACCTCTTCCAGTGTCTCACCACCCTCACAGTGAAGAATTTCTTCCCAATATCTAGTCTAGATCTCCCCTCTTTCAGTTAAAACTGTTTCCCCCTCATCCTATCGCCCCCCTTCCCTGATCAAGAGTCTCTCCCCATCTCTCCTGTAGCCCCCTTAGGTACTGGAAGGCTGCTATAAGCTCTCTCCAGAGACTTCTTTTCTCCAGGCTGAACAACTCTAACCCTCTCAGCCTGTCTTCATAGGAGAGGTGTTCCAGCCCTCTGTTCTTCTTTGTGGCCCTCTATTCATATAGAGGAGGTATTTGCAGGTAGGGAGTAGGCTGTTGGAGGAATGGCTTCTCTGACAGTAGCCCTGATCCTGCTGCAAGTGAGCTTCTGCCTAGCAGGGGACTTTAACAAGATTGATCAATTGAACTCTGTAAACTGGAAGTGGATTACTGGAACTGTGGCAACCCTCTATGTACTCAACCGTTGTCTTCTGGTTTACAGGTTCCTCATTTGTGTGGCTTATTTTCCTCCTTGTAAATTCACTTCATTTTGAAAGTGAAGTGAGTTGAGACCTCTCTGACTTAAGAAGCAGAGAAGTTTATGCAGTAGCTAATCCATTTTAGCTTGGGCTGAACACCCAACCAGCCCCTCTGAAGACATACCTCAGCAAACGAAGGAGGCTGGTATCTGTGCAGACAAAGTATTTTACCTATCACTGTGTTAGTTTATAGTGGTAAAGTATTGCTCTTGAATATCCTACCTAGAGGCTTCAAAGCTTCCATGCCCCAGCTTTAGACTGAGATAACCACTGCAGACAGGGCCGGTGGTGGGACACTGAGGCAGTGCCATGGCTTTCAAGGAGGGGTGAAGCAAGTGCTTCTACGTCTGCTCGCAGATGCTAACTGAAGCTGTCTCCAAAAAAGATCCAGTATTAGTTACACTTCTCTGTACTACTGACAAAGAAAGGATGGGTCATGCTGTGTCTGGATAAGAGCATGTCCTTATGTCTGACTGCCAGGGATGCTTTTTAATGCTGCTTGCCCCTTTTTCTTTGGTTCTGGCCATGCCACAGCCTTAGAGGTGCTGAAACCCCACGTATCTCAAGTGCTTAAACCAGGCACTGCCCCTGCATGTATACACGATATAGCAGTGGTTTTGTGCTGACATTTTTCACTTGCCTGCTGGTGGACAGGTTTTTGGGAGTGCCGTGTTTTGGGGTTGGGTTTTTTTTTTTTCCAGTTTTAAGTCAAAGACTCACACATAAATGCATGATTGCAGGAGCTGGGGCTTTAACAAAACTGCTGCATAGCACAGGGTCTAGAGTGGCAGTTCTGGCAAATCCCTAGGTAAATACATTTGACAGTGAGAACACATTGTCTTTTGATCTTGAGGTCGCTACATGAAAGCACTTGTTCTTTGCAAATTCCTTCTACAGCTCAAGCAGAAAGAGCAGCATGGCATGACAGGAAGCACTGCAGAATTCGGATTATCCAAATGTCCTTTATAATGTTATTGCTCTTGTAATACTTGGCTACAGACTCTCAGGTTATACATCTTCTGTGCTGTTCTTCAGATGGGATTTTTCTAATCTAATCTTCAGACACCACCTTCTGCACTGATATCTCTATTTAACCGGTTATAAAATCCCTTGCAGTCAGTGGACTTTGTCCACATGAAAGGTACTACAGATGGCCTGACACTTTTGCAAGATTAATTTATGGTCTCGGGTGTTACCACACAGCAGAACACCTACCTGGTGGCCAAAAGTGGGCTAGAATCTCCCATGTGGATTCTGTGCCTGAGCACGTGTTGCAGTTCTCGGCATCAAGGTGCTAATGTGATTTCAGGCTCTTCCATCTGGCTGTCTGTTTTCTCAGCACTTGTAGGAGCTTAAACATCCTTGAGGCCTGCCATCGCTGTCAAACTGATTTGGGCTTGGCTGACAGATTTGGTGCGGGTGGGAACATACCCATGTGCGTGTGGAGTATGGAATTGAGATGCCTTACTTAGGAGAGCAGAATTTCTTTTTTAATGCCCTGAATTACTTCTCTTTTTCAAATTCTTGGTTAATACGTCGATGTTTCCTCAGTGCAGGTTGTGACATGATTAAACTTTCAACCTACTTGACCTAACAGTGTAACTCCCTAAAACTTCTCCCTCTTGTCTTTTATTAAGGCAGCCATTTATATTCATGCCTGAAACTCTCTCCTACTTGCAGCCTCCGAATGGTGAGCTAACATGTGTGTTTAATGCTGATATAAGATCACTGATACTTTTCCCCATGGTGTGATACAGAGGCTGAAGTAATGATTTTTATTTTTTTTTTTTGCTAAAATCCACTGTTTCTGCCATGGGAAAGACTATTTTTATGAGCCCCGTTATGTGCTTTGAATGAGATTGTAACAAAGACAGATTAGCTAATTACTCCAGGGTCTTTCTTCCTTTGGTGTGTGGGAAAGCTCCATGGCTGGCTTCCATACGCCTCGGCCAGAAAGCCGTGGGAGAACAGTCCCGCCACCCCACACCTGAACGTCTGGCGCTGCCCCACTGATTTCAAATGACTTGTAACTCCTGAGTGCGTTTGGATCCACACCGCTCGTCTCCGAGGGACCCTGTGCTCTGCCTGATGCCATAAATAGCATTTGAAGTGCCGTGAAGCGAGATGACTCCCATCTGTCAGTCTGGGAACACTAGCCAACTGCCGAAGGAAATCTGGGGACATAAAAGCGATTTAAAGAAAAAAAAAAGTCTGTAGGGGAATTTAGTCATCCTTGTTTCCAGTGAGTGTTTATCCTGTAACTATAGCTCTATCAAACAAATGCCCTGAGATGTTCAAAGGGCAGTGAAGGCTCCCTTCATTGCTGTAGGGAGCGAGAGGGGGAACTGGTTGTGTTAATTAGTGCTGGGAACTATGGGCCCAGCATATTAAGAAGGGCCCCGTTTCATCCTGTGCCATTGGGCATTAGCCCTGTGGTGAAGCCATCCCCAATCTCTACAGCTGGCTGAAACATTTCAAAATGCACGTTTTGGTGCCATCTTTCATCCCTGGGTATTTCAGCCACTTCTGTGACTGTTACTTCTTTCTTCTGCCTACTCTGGCGAAGCCCTGGTGGGCCTGCTCCTTGCTGTGGTCAAACATCTTTTCTGGGGAGAAATAAGCCCTGGATGCTCTTATCTCTGCCCTGAACTAGTGATGGGGCTTAGAAATTTCCTCATTTTTGTTAGTGTTGCCTGTGATCCAGTCTTACCTCATACCTTATTTAACTTGGATTTGCTCCCTTTCTTATTAAACTGTAGCCTGCATTTCCAAGTATCACTAGTACCTCTGGAGACCTTCAGTTTGCAGCTAACCCAGAATGTCTGGGTGATACCTCGTACTTCTGGCACTGAAGAGGTCTCTGGTGTTTAGCATCACTGTCAGAAGACAGTCTTTTGTGTTAATAAGGGTCATCTTCCCACCTTTATTGTGGGAAATTCTTGTCCAGAAAGTCCAAAGTTGTTCATTGCAGACAACTGCGAACCCCAGTCTTAGCTGAAGGAGCAGACATGCTCCAGAGCATTTGTGGTAATGAGAAATCCCTTCTTTTTGGGTTGCCCTTGCATAACAAAAGCCAAACTTTCAGATGCCATTGAGCCTGGACAAGTTCCTGTGCGGCCTGCTCTAGGAGGATCTGCTTTGGCAGAGGGATTGGACTAGATGATCTCCTAAGGTCGCTTCCAACCCCATATCATTCTGTGATTGAGTGCTCCTCTTTCTGCCCCTCATCTTCACTTTTTCATAGAAGTCGTAGAATCATAGAATTGTCTACGTTGGAAGGGACCTTTAAGATCATGTAGTCCAACCGTCAACCTAACTGATAAAAACCAAGTCAGCCCAGCTTTCAGGAATTGCAAGGAATGATTAAAATCAGGAGCTCCCACATGGGGGGCAGCTTGAGCTAATGGTTCTGGCAGTGTTTCTGAGCTCTTATGTTCCTAAGGCATCAACTCTGAAGTGTCCTGGAGGTCAGCCTGAAGCCATCCAGGTGCCCTCACGATGTGTAGAGGACAACTCACCTTCTTTGGCGGTCGTGGTCCTGTGCTCCTCAGCTGACACTGCACACAAAAGCCACCACTGCTGTCACATCCCACCTGCACGCCTGAGCACCTCTGATTTTTTTTTGCCTTTGCTCCTTTGCATGCAGGAAATAAGGCACATAGGAAGTGCACACAACCGGAGCGCGGTGCCCTTCACTGCTGCCACGGCTTCTGCCCCCAGAGTGATCACTGCTCAGTACAACAATCCAGCTGGTCTCTACTCCTCAGAGAACATCCAGACCTTCAACAATGCGGTGGAGTCCAAGACATCACCTGGGGCCCCGGAGCTTACCAAGCCGTAAGTATCTTCCTCACCTTTCCCTCCTTGCCCAGGCCCACAGGAAAAGGCTTCAGGAGACGTGAGCTTGCTGCGAGGGTACCCGTTTAACCCAGAAAAGCTCTCTTTCAGGCCAAGGGAAGGAGTGGAGACGTGAGCCTGGCTGCCATTCCCCAGGTCAGGGCTCAGAAGAGTGGGCAATGTTCCCCGAGATGCAGAAATGAAATTAATGCTGTTGTTTCTTTGTTTAGCAGAGACCGACGCAGTTTCCCCGTGCGTTCAGCATGACATACCAGCCCGCTGGTCTGAACAGGTGCCTCATAGCTTCTTACGAGCACTTTGTAAAGTTAGCATGTTGGGCTGGCTTTGTGGGGGATGCTGGGCAGGAAGGGTACCAGTTAGTGCATCCCAGTCCCCAGTTGGCCTGGGATCCATAGACAAAGCTCTGCCTAAGTTTGGATCGTTCTAGTTTTTTATTAGTGAACCTTGTTTTTCACAGCAGTTTTTAAAAGTGGCCAAAACGTTTCATCCCTGTGTGATCTATTTTAAATAAGTGATCAGAAAGGGTCCCAAACTTAAAAGGGTCTGTTGATTTTTGTGGTTACATCTGAGCTTCACCAAAGACATCACTTTATCCCAGAAGTCCAAGGCTCCTCTTTTTTCATCAGGAACAGTAAACCAGGACCTTTCTGAATTCTTTCTGGCTGTGTTGGTCAAGTTGCTTAACTGCCCTAAGTCCCTGTCTAGCAGTGCCAAACTGCCTGGAAGACTTTGGCCACTTTTACAAGATCAGTGCTTGAGGGAATACTCAATTAAAATCCTTGACTTGTGATGGGGAGACAAATGTGCTGCAGCTGGCAGATGGGGTGACAGATATTTTTTCCTCATTTGCTCCTGGTAGACTTCAGCAGCCTCATTCAGAGGCTGAGCAAAAGCAGAGCAAAGACAAGGGAAATCTGACTTTGTGTTCACCTGGTGGGACCATTTGGCAGTCAAATACCATCTGGTCTAGTCTGGAGTGCCCTCCAGCTGTGAGCACTCCCTGGAAGCCAGGTATATTTGGCTGGAAATCCGTGGGTGATCCCTTTTTCTTGCAGAGATCACCAAAGAGATGGGTTTCTTGTAGTGCTATGGCTCACTGTGCTCCTCTGAGCAGGAAGATCCATTGCCAGCTGCATGTGGGGTACATAGCATCCCTTTCATCTTTCCCTTGTGGAAACACAGCAAGTTGCAAAGGAATGCTGGGGGAGGCTGTGAATGTGACTTTCAGTGCTAATACATTTTTGTTCACAGTGTTGTCAAAAGCAAATGACTTACTGCTGGATTTCAGTGAGAGCCAGGGGCTTCACCCTGCCATTAAAACCTCACTGTGGTCTCCCAGGATGTGTAGGTTCTCCCTTCACACAACCTTCTAGTTGCCTTCAATTTCCAGCTTGTCTGTTTTGATGAGCTGTTTGTACATGGTAAACCTTGTTGTGGGTTTATCTGACTTTTTTTCTGCATCCCCATCCTGCACTCAGCAGACACACAGCCTGTCTGAACCCAGCAGTCTCATCCTGCCACTGCACATGGTGACATATGACAAGGGGATGTGGTCCGCGGTCCATCCTTAGAGGGATTGCAGTGTAAACGCAGGGCTGTAGTACAGACAGAAACACCACTCACCTTCTCTACTGGGCTTGGTGTCACAGAGCGGGGAGGGAGAAGCCCCACAGCCAAGCACGTGTGGTTTGGGATCAGAGGTACCACTTGGTAGGTCACCCAGGCTCACCTGGGGAAGAGCAGCAGCAAAGGTGGCATTCCTGGACTGGACAGTGGGACCATGAGTGTGTGCTCCGGTAGCTATTTCATAGTGAAATCCCCCGCTGCCATATCTTCATTGCATTTACAACCCCTGTAAAAAAATGGGGTTTGTGTGGACACACCTGGGGTGTGAGACCAGAGCCGCAGCATTAACCAGGAGCCTTTAATATAAAGTCATGTATTTGGTGGTGTGTCCCCATGGCACAAGGAACAGACAGCATTCTGCAACTGCTTGTATTGCTTGGAATATTTGGTTTAGCCCCTCATTAATTTCTGCCTTCTTTCCTTTCTTCTTCCCTCTGCATTTTCCCCTCAATTCCACAACCTCAAACCCCAATGAACACCCCGCTCCCCTCAAATCACACACGACTCAAACCGCCCGTGTGAACTCGTGGGCCCGTAGCTGCCCCTCGCCGATGAGCCCGATGCAGGCTCCCATCGCCTCCGTCTATAACCCCCTGCAGACGCAGACCTCCGAGCTGCCGCAGCGGAGGCACAGCAACCCCTCCGTCCCCGGCCAAGTCCGAGTGGGGCCCGAGCAGCTGAAACAGGCAGCCCAGGTCTGCCCCAAGAGCCCCGTGGAAGTGGAGGTGCCGGGACTCAAGGTGCTGCATGTGCAGTTCAATTCTCCCCTGCAGCTCTATTCGCAGAGCAACATCATGGATTCCCTGCAGGGACAGATCTCTTCCGTTAGCCCCGATTTCCCCAGGTAACCTGTGATCCCCCCACAAGCTGCCTCTGTGACTGGCTCGGTGCATCCCTTCATCCACATCTTGGTGTCCACAAGTGCCTCGTCCTTGTCTGTGGCTCACGGCATTGGCCGGTCACGAGGAAACAGCATTTACATTTCACCTTCTCTGACATTAGTGCATGACTCTTCACAGGAGCTTTCTCTGCATTGTGTCTGTGTCTGACGCCCCGGGAAGCACCACAACATGATTTCAGCCTGTCGGTGTGTCCATTGTCCCTGGCACAGCCACGGAGAAGGGCCTTGACAGCAGCTGGTGGCTTTCCTGGAGGAGCCACCTGCAGCAGATGGGTTTGCTGGGGCAGGAGAATGTTGTCTTTCTCCTGCACTGAAATGACGGTTGTGGTTTGCGATTGGAATGTGCTTCCACACGTGTCCCTGTGCTTTTCTTTCACTGGTTGTCTGCTGGGCGTGTTTCATTTCAGGCTGAAGCAGGTCCCCAAGGGTCTCCATCTTTGACTGAATAGCACTTATGAGTTTGGAGCAGCCTGGGCAGGTACAAGGCATGTGGAGGACCCAGTATGTGTTCCCACTCCTGCCCACTTGTCTGCACAGGTGGCTGCTCTTGGGGCTGCCTCTTTGCCCATAGGATTGGAGGATGCTCAAGATGCTCTGGCGTCTGCAGGACCTGCAGAGAGCCTCAGCATCATGAGGCCTGGGTGCCTTTGGTGTTTGCTTTGTAGCAGCTGAGAACCATCCGGGCCATGCCTCTAAATCACAGAATCAAAGGGGTGGGAAGGGACCTCTGGAGATCCTCTAGTCCAACCCCCCCTGCCAGAGCAGGGTTGCCCAGAGCAGGTTGCACAGGATGGCATCCAAGCGGGTTTGGAATGTCTCCAGAGACAGAGATTCCACCACCTCTCTGGGCAGCCTGTCCCAGGGTTCTGCCACCCTCGAAGGGAAGAAGTTCTTCCTCATGTTTAGATGTTCAAGTTTGTGCCCATTACCTCTTGTTCTGTCACCGGGCACCACCGAAAAAAAGATTGAAAATGACAGCCCACAGGGTTTTACGGGGAGGATGTCTGTGGCAAGATGGGGGAAGTACTTTTAGTCCTCTTTCAGGAGAGCTCCAATCAAGGCTGAATTGTTCCAGAAGATGTGAACTTCAGCAATTACCCTGCTGTGTAACAAAGCAGCAGTGTGACCTGTGGTCCAGGGAGGTGGTCAGGGCCATGTCCTCCCTAGAACAGAATGAAAAGACACAGCCAGATCTCATAGCTCCTTGGCTGCTCCCATTCCCCTCCTGGAATGAGCAGAAAGGTTGGCCTCTTCCCCTATGGAGCCACACGTGAAGCCAAGCTTTGCCCTCTGTGCCAGCAGCCGAGAGATCATGGGAGGCAGTGGATTTACTCCTGCCTTGTTACTCAGCCCAGTTACTTGCTGTAAATCCCTGCTCTGGCTTGTTGTTCTACACGGTCACACTCCGCTGGCTGTGCTGGTCCAGGTGGCTGGTAACGTTCACAACTGGTGCCCCAGGCATCAGCAATTGTTTTATTGCAAAAGCGAGTCCTCCAAGTACTGGGTCTTCCTGTAGCCCAGCTTTGACATCCTTGGAAACTTTACAAAAAGCGCTAGCATGAAATAGTAAGATGACATCAGTAAAGAATAAGCTGTGCTTTTCCTGTGGATGCTGTGCAAGGTTGTGTCTTTATGGGTTTCATTACCATCTTCTTGCCAATTTTCAAAGCTCAGTGAGGCAGCGTTACTCTGTCTGCGTTTCAAGTTGCCCATGGTAGAAGCAGTGAAATCCAGTAACAGTTGCATGAGCCTGAAATCCAGTAAAGGTTGTTGGAGTTGTCCCTTACAAGATTTGTGCGTGAGGGGAACAGGAGGTGCCATAAATCAGCCGACGTATGGAAACTCATTATCCTGTGAGCACAATTCCTGTGCCTGTGGCCTCACCCATGCAAAAGCTGCATGTTTTTGGAGATTTTTGTTTGGTTTTATATTTTTTTTCTTTAAGCAGCATATCCTTCTGCCCTGCCAAATTGAGATACTTCACAGAATTGTCACGGTTGGAAAGGACCTCTGAGATCACCGAGTCCAAGCATACACAAAAACACAACCCACACCCTGAAGTGCCACATTTATACGTTTCTTTAATACCTCCAGGGATGGAGACCCAACCACCCTCCAGTGCCTGACCACTCTTTCAGTCAAGTAATTCTTCCTAATATCTAATCTGAACCTTCCCTGCCGCATCTTCAGACCATTTCCTCTGGTCCTGGCATTATTCCCTTGGGAGAAGAGGCCGACACCCACCTCTCTACAAACTCCCTTCAAGTCGTTGTAGAAGGCAATGAGGTCTCCCCTCAGCCTCCTCTTCTCCCAACTAAACGTGCCCAGAACATTTCACTCTGCTGGTACAAATTCAAGGCTTTGCAAGGGTTTTTTTTTTTATAGTCCTTTGAAGTCTTGTGTTTGAGAGTGTATCTATAGGGCACACACCGATGTCACAACGCCTGGTTGAGATGTGATGGCTTTGTCTGACTCCAGCGCTCCTTAAGATGATTTAGCCTTTTGCTTTTTGCATGTATGTAGTGAAACATTCTTAGTATGCAAACTGCAATGACGGGCTTCTTGCCTGATGTTTTTATGGGTGGATAGAGGGGTGGGGAGCGTGTGAGTTTACGTAAGAAGAATTTAATGGGGAGCATGGGTTCATTTGGGAAAACCTAGGACATTTTCTGTGTCAGGGAAGACACATCATTATTTTATTTCAGGTGAGAGGCTTCAGTAAATGAGATTCAGACTTCAAGGGTTCAGCTGCTTGCAGGTCTAATGTGCTTCCCGCTCCACTGAAAATTACTAAAGATGGAAACATTTTATGAAATTCTTTTTATGGAAATAACATTTCTATAACGCGTGCGATGATTTTACCTCTGATGCTTGAAGAGTTCATTATGTAGAGTAACTCCCAGATGACTCGATGGCCCATTGGCATGGGAAGTATGCAGTTGTCTCCTCAAGAAACAGATTTCCCGCTGCAATTTAGTCTGAACTTCAGGATGTTTATGTACTTTTCAGGCGATCACAGGGTGCGGGGATGGTGAAACCTAATAGACCATTCACATTTATAAGGCTGCATTATGTAATGGAGCTGCCAGGGGAGACTTGTCAGTTGGCTCTTTTTTCCAGAGAAGTTTTATTCCAGCCACAGAACACACAGCAGGAACCTCCTGTGCCATTTAGCCCATCCCCTAGACCAGCATTTGGTCAATTTAAAACCATTGATTTAAATCATTCCCAGCGGGTATTTGTCCAGACTCTCTTTTAATCCTTTAGTGTGGGGGTTGCTCACCTCCCCACAGCAATCTCCTCTGATACATCACTGTCTGTTGAAAAGCTTTTCCCAAGGGATATTGTGAATCCTGCAGTTTTAAGCCTGTAGTTTATCCTGGATAAACTGGATATGGAGAACATTGTAGGTGCTATCTCCAGCCTTTTTTTAAATTTTTTTTCTTTATTTTTTTTTCCCCCTAAAGACCCTCCTGGTGGCACAATGACCACCCTTTCAGCCACCCTATGCTGTGTAAAGCTGGCCCTGAAGCACCTCAGGTTCTAGGCTGAGGGTGCAAGTTACTCGTGACATGAGTGGCAGCAGCAGCTCCTCAGGAGGCAGCTGAAAGGAGGGCTTAGTCTTAGCGGGCAGAAATCCCCTCTGCCCTTGACTCACTCGTTAACCTTAGTGAAATGCTCTAAGTGGGCTGTGGCTCAGAGTCTCCGCCTGGAAAATGGATATAATAACACTCACTTGAAAACCAAATTAAACTATTGCCGATCCAAGAATCTTTTAGTTAGGTCCTACAGCTGTTGCTTTGTGAAGGTGGCCTTTAGGACCAATTCATAGTGTAGTTGCACAGATTTCTTTGTTATGGAGCAAACTTTACTTAATTCGAGACCCACAGAGGTGTGAAGTAGTTTATGCACGCGAAGGACATGCATAGATGGCACAGCTACCACGTGGGGCTCCCATCCCAACACATGAATTCGTTGTTATCTTACTAACAGGGCAGTGATTTCCCAGGGAGGAAGTTTTAAGTTTCTGGAGTATATAGTAATTGTGCAGCAGGGACAACGCTTGGGGACTGGCCAGAGGTGGCCGGCAAGAACGCATTGACAGTGGCCTACGCAGATAGCCCAGCCTGCCCATCCCACCCAGGCTGCAGCTGCCTTTTGCGAGCACATCCAGCACCTCCGTGTTTTATGGCGTCCTGTTGTGCGTTTGTTTTGCACGTTCTCATTCTGCAGTCATACCGTGCACCCTGACAATTTTGCTGGAGGGACCGGCTTTAGTTTTCAACCATTTAACAAGCGCGTTCTCTGTTCCTTCCTCAGTTTAGATCAGCACAACCAGCCCCCGGGCGGCATCGTCGTTGACAGAGAATCTGAGGTTTACAAGATGCTCCAGGAGAATCAGGAGTCAAATGAGCCACCCAGGCAATCTGCTTCCTTCCTCGTGTTGCAAGAGATTTTGGAGTCAGAAGAGAAAGGTAAGCACTTGCTGCACACCTCATCTGAGCGTGTTCTTCTCTTTTACTCTTCCTTGTGCTGTCTGTGGCGTTTCAGAGTAACATCTAAAACTTTATTTTCCATCCTTTGCTGGTGATTGTTCAAGGTAGGCTGTGTGTGTATATGGTTTCTACAGAAACAGACCCTTTCACTAACTTTACTTCTAAATTTCCTCTCCTTGATTAGTTTCAGCATCTGTGGGCCCGTATTGTTGCTTATTCATTGAGTGCTCAAGAAATAAACTCCTACAATATTGAGTCATCAAGAAGGAATTTCAAAAGTTGCAAAAACTCTTCTTTACCTTCTAAAGTTTTGCCTCTTTAAGATAACATTCACTGATTAAAGAGTGTCTTGGATGCAAGACTTTGAATGGTACCAAAGGGCAGGGCTTTTCAGTGACTCCTAAAGCTTCTGATCTCCATCCCTCTACACAAGAAAAAGGATCCACTTCTGCAGCTGAATGTGAAAATATGTAAGCTGGATTACAGCGAGCAGTTCTTTGCTTTTAATCTCTGAACCATCTCTCTGCTTGGCATTCTTGATCTGACATCTGGGTTTGGGATATAGACTTTAAGTTAAAAAAGCTAATTAACTTTGGTGGGAGCCAAATCGTACTCTCTTCTCCCCTTGAATAAAATAAAATAAACAAATAAATAGGAAAAGAATTCCAAGAATGACTTCTCCTTAGGCCAGTTAGGACTTTGTCTTTTGTGTTTCTACCTTGGCAGTGGTACATTCAGTTTCATCCAACAAAAGCCTGGTGCTGAGTTATTTGCCACAAAGGGAAATGGATCGGCCAAGTGCTGGTAGGTCTGAGGGATCTGTCAGGAAAGTGCAAAAGGAGGGAAATAGGGAACCAACAGGAAGAAAGAAACCAGGATCTCATAGTCTTTAGTATGCTGTTAAAATACCTACCTGAAAGCATCTTTTAAATATTGAGTGTTTGCAACTTGCCCTTCAGGGTTCAGCTCCTGCATGGAAGGGACTGGAGTAGCCGGGATTTCTCACGCATCCAAGGTCCTCCCCTGTGCTTAGTAGTGCTGAAGAAGATAAGAAGCAAAAGCCTCTCTCTATTTTATCTTTTCTTTGAAGATTTGCAGCATTGTTGGGATTCTCTGGCACAAGGTTTGCCTGCCCGATCACAGGCCAGGATAGGCTTTGGCGTTGCTCCACCGGGAGCCAATAATCAGCAGGGCCTGGAGGGTTACGCAGCCCCAAAGGAATGCCTGTCCCCGAGGAGCCAGTGCTGGGCTCAGACACCGCTGCTGCTGAGTCAGATCGTGTCCGGGGCTACAGACAGCACGTTGGGTGGCTGCTTGTCCCAGCCTGTCTTCAGGCCATGGAGGGTGAGCTGCGGCAGGGAGCTTTCGCCCCAGCTGGGATATGGGGCTATGGAAGCACCATGGCTGGTCGGTGTTTAGACCTGACCCTTGCAGTCGTAGGTGCAGGGTGTTTCACAGGGCAGAACAAATTACGTTTCCTGTGGGTATTTGATTAAGCTGATTCCTTTAGAGAGAATTAAAAACATACTGTCGATGTAGTTGATGAGAGCAAAGCGCTGTTTGAGGCAGAGGGAGTGAGCAGAGGTGATAGGGAAGTGCCTGAAAATATGGTCGCTGCTGCTTCCTTCCCAGCAAGGGTCGCTTGCAGTAACTCTGTCGGAGCCCAGGTGCTTCCTGCTGCGTTTGGGGGGGTGCGTGGGCTGTGGCCCCAGTTGGGGAACTGGCCCCTCTGGACCAGCACCTCTGCAGGGAGCTGGGTACAAACCTCTAAGCTGAAAGGATGCCCCAGAGGCAAAGCTTCACCCTGGGGGGAGCAGCGGTGACAGGGAGGTTGTGGTGGGCAGCTCCCTCCTTTTTTTGCCTTCAGCTCTTCTGTCCTAGAATGGTTTGTGTTGGAAGAGACCTTAAAGATTTTACTCTCAGTGATGCTGCCCTGGGCTCTGACGTGACCCTGACCTCGCTGGTCACCAGAGGGTTTTTCCTCCCCTCACACCATGAACAACCATTGGCTCAACGCCAGTCAGAAGGGTTTTGTCAGTGTCCCTCCCACTCTGAGGTGCCCATTAGACCCCCCCCTCTGTTTCTGGTGAGACACCATGGGAGTCTGCAGCCCTCCTCACCTCCTTGCCCAGTGTCGAACCTCTTGCAGAAGTCATACAGATAAGACTCATCCCATCAATGGAGTAATTTTGTAAGAGGCTCCTTTTTCACTGCAGATATTTAAAGGCTTGCCTGGTATCCCGCGTCTAGGATCCGCTGCTGTGGTAGGCATCCAGGTCAGCAGATGTCTCCTGTGAAGGACCTGCAGGACATCGCTGTCCCAGAGAGGTTGCAGTAGGGAGATACCTGGAGCATGCTACACAGGAGCAGAGCACAAGGTTATCCCCAGTGTCCCAGGGCCCAGGACTTTGACAGTCATCCCTAGTCTGCCAGGAGACCTACCTCTTCTTTTTGAGCCCAAATCTGGCAATCGCCTTGACACTGTGTCTGTGATCAGGAGATGGCAGGCAGACTATGGTGCTGCCAAGGCTGGGGCTGGGGCTGAGGCTTTGCTTTGCTTTGTGCATCTCTGCATGTGAGACACATCAGCTGAAGTCTGGTGGGCTGTTAGGATGAGAAGAGGCTCTTGTCTGACCACCCACAATCTCAGGCCCTCGAATTTCCAGGGCCGGGTTCAGCTGTGTCCCTTCTCTCCCTCCTCCCCACACACCCCTAAATCCCTACCCACTTTCCATGCATGAATCCCTGCCTCAGAGCTGGGGTTAAAGACCATCACCCCTCCCTGGCAGAGCATCTCACGCATCTCACATGCTCTGAAGCACTCTCCTTTCACCCCTCCCCAGGAGACCCTACCAAACCATCTGGATTTAGAAGCGTCAAAGCCCCCACCACAAAGGTGGCCTCATCCATCGGGAATGCCCAGAAGCTGCCCATGTGTGAGAAGTGTGGATCTGGCATTGTGTAAGTAAGCTTGTCCCCCAGGGTTGCAGGCCGTGGCCGAGGATCCCATGGCCGTGTGAGGTGTTGAGGAGGCACTGCCACCAAAACCCTTCACTTACCCACATCCAGGAGCTGGCTCAAGGCACCTTTATTCTCACCAGCTTCGCAGTTCCCCACAGTGAGGCAGGAGCTGGGTGTCCCTCCACAGATCTGTATTAATGGAAACCAAAGTCCCCGTGACACAAACCTGGGGACAGTTGTTGCTGCAGCGTTTTCCTTCCTGCCTGAAATCTTGCAGCACCCAGAAACCAAACGACCTTTCCATTCAGGGCCTGTGTATTTAAGGCTTTTCACGTCTTGGTGCTCCCAGCCACGGAGTGGGAACTTGCCTTGGTGGCCAGAGGCAAGGTGGGCAGGGAGAGCTGCGTTCTGCTGTAGGACCACACACCTCCACTCTGACATAATTTTTGTATTGTTGACATTGTATTTATGTCTGTTGTATACAGACAGAATTTTTGTTGTCTTTATGTGTGTGTGTGTCCAACTTTTGACCATAAGTGTGACAGCACGTGGAGCCAACTCACATTTTTGCTTCACCATTCAGTTTCTCGCCCGTCGATTCTTCTACCCTCCTTTTCTCCTGAGTGTTTATGTCCTTACAACCCCTTTAGCTTGACAGTTGAACTCCAGAGCCCACCTGCATCGTCATGGAAGAATTCAGATTGCACTCATGCTGCCCACCACAGGCTATCAGATGGTTGCTGGGACCCACTAGGCCATCATTGTACGGGCCTGGCATGCTTGGAGCACCATGGCCTGGCAGAGTCATTACAGAGGCAACCCATGCCCTGTGAAAAACATGAATCAGAGACAAACCCTACAATTATTCTACCAGCTGGGCGGATCTGGAGAGAAAGCACAGGGCTACGAATAGCTCTAAAAATTAATGAATTTTGGAAAATATAGATGGCTGCTGGAACAGAACGATACTCCTGGCACATTGCTGTGTTGCTGCCGGTGGTAGTTGATGAGTTGCTATGGAGTTTTCCCCACCATCTGCTGGGTTAAGCTCGGAAATTTTCCAGTAAGAGCTGGCCCACGTTTCTCTGGATCCATTCACTGCAGATCTGGATTTTACTCCCCCAGACGGGTCAAGCCCGTGCCTGCCTTTTGACCCTGGGCATTTGAAAGCCATCTGCTAACAATGCCATCAGTGATTCTTGCCACCACAGGTGACAAGAAACTGTGAAACTTCGCCAGGTCAGTGGTAGGAAGCACTTTCCAGAGGAGCACTCCTGTGCCAGCATGAGTTGGGCTCTAAAAGTGCTGTTGACATCCCCACCCCTGGCTAGAGGTAGAGCCTCTACTTTGACTTGTCAGGACCGGGAGAAGGTTGTCCCCTTTCAGCCCTGGTGTGGGTCCTGGCTGGGTTGGAGGTGGCTGGGGAGGAGGGAGGGAGGAGTGGGGTACCTGGTGCTGAAGAGGTTTGCTGGTTCCTTTCCCCAGAGGGGTGTTTGTGAAGATCCGGGACAAGCAGCGTCACCCCGAGTGCTACGTCTGCAGCGACTGCGGCACCAACCTCAAGCAGAAAGGACACTTCTTCGTGGAAGACCAAATCTACTGCGAGAAGCACGCGCGGGAGCGGGTGATCCCCCCGGAAGGCTACGAGGTGGTCACCGTCTTCCCGAAGTAAAGAGCACTGCTCTCAGAGCCGGCGGGGACGGTTTCTCCGCTGCTGCTTTTCCTTGGAAAGCATCGTCCCTGTCCCCTCCACACACACACACACCCCCTGCCCCAGTCTCATTTGCAATAAGGAATGCTAGGCATGGCTTTGGGTTTCCCTGCCGTTCTTAATCCTCCGTCTGTTCATGTGAGACGTCACTAATTGTTCCATTCTCCTCGTCTCTTCTTTCACTCTTTGGGTTGTTGGGGTTTTTTGGGTTTTTTTTTTTTCAATACACAGAATTTTTATGGTTTTTTTAACTTTTTTTCCCCTCCTTCACGCTCAGCCACGCGGGACAATCAACAGGCCCAAGTCAGAAATCACAACTCTTCCTTCTCCCGGTTATTTTGCCTTCTGTTTGCATTCAATAAAGGGGGTGAATCTAGAGGTCTCAGCTTTCTCCGGGGTTCCCAGGGCAGCAGGAGGTGGTGCTCAGTGCATGGCTGTGTTTACCCTGGAGAAGAGCAGGAGGGAATGATGGAGTCGAGCCATGCTGGTCTCTCAGGTTGCCCAGCTGCCTGCTGGCACCCAGCAAGGGCCATCTGGGCACAGACCATAGTTGGCACTGGTGGCCTGGACCCAAGAGCTGCCTCATCTGTGGCCAGCTTTGTGATGACAGGACCACATCAGTGCTTTCAGTTACCACATCTCCCAGGGGTTCAACTCTGGTCTCCAGGGTCACAAGCTGAGCTCTGTGAAAACACAACCCCCTTGATGCTTACTGGCAACCAGGGAATCCTGGAGCAAAGAGGGGAATGTGTTGGTGGCCATAGTCCCTGTCCCATCCGTCCCTGTCCATTCCACGCCAGTTCCTCTCCACCACCACCTCCAGGACTGCAGGCTCAGAGCTGGGTACAGGCTGGTGAGGGTGGGTCTCACCACCACATACCCCCTTCATCCAACCCAGGGCCTGTGTGGCTGCCAGAGGCATTGCCCTCCTCCTGGTGCCACCAGAGACACGTGGCTGTCGGAGGGCACCCCTGGGGTTGATGTGAGGAGGGGGGGGGACATATGCCCAACACGCACCAGATGAGAGGCTGGAGGTACCCAAGGAGCAGTGGTCTGCAGTGAAGGGATTTCTCCACTTATGTCTCCAACTGGGACGGTGGCTGGCCTTCTGGTAGAAAAAGAAATGGTTTCTAAGAGGCAGCATCATCTTTGCTTTAAAACAAATTGCCAGAGGTTGGAAAGAGAAGGGTTTGTAGCCACACACCACACAGGCAGGGAAAAGAACCCAACCAAACCACACCACAACCCAAAACCCAGTCTTCATCTGCCGCCAAGATTAAAAGTACAGCTTTCTGTAGGGTTGGGGAAGGGACTGATTCTCCAGCCCAGCTAAATTTAGCTCATCCCCTCAGGCTCCTTCTATGGGCAGTGGCAAACCAGGAGAGCAGAGCTCGACCAGCAAACTCCTTATCTGGCTTTTCCCTAGGAAAAACCTGTCTTTCTTCACACCTGCACAAACTCCAGGTACCAACACAAAATGTATCTTTCAAAGCAATAGCAGGGTTGGGTTGTCGGGGTTTTTTTGGGCCTGCTGGGGCAAGATCTCCCCCCTCCACAGCACATTTCCCCAGCGATGGACCTGACAACAAGCCAGTTGAGGGGAGGAGAGCAGAGAGTAAACCTGTGGGAACAAAGAGCACAGGCCGCATCTCTAACCAGTGCTCAGGCCCTGCCCTGGGACCCCAAGCTTCCTCCTGGTCCACTTGGCTCCTGGTCACCCCTGCTGGCCTGGGAGGGAGAAAATGCTGGCCACCCAGGGCTACCTGGTGTGGCCCACCCCAACGCCAGCACCGTACACAAAGCCACCAAACACTTCCACGCTCTACAAACATCCCTCAGCAAAACGTGGCTCAGTCCAGAGTTTGCTCTGGGGGCAGGAGGGAAGAGCCTGATCCGTGCCTGGCCTTTCCCCCCTTCCCCACCCCAGCCCTGCTTTGTCCATCACCCCGTGTTGCTTTATGGGCCCCGCCAAGCTCCCCATGGCAGCCCTGCTGGGAAGACAATGATTGTGCAGGGTCAGGAACTACAAAAGGTTTGTGGGGTGGCCCTGGAAGCAGAGGTTTTCTATCGCAGATACCAGTGTTGATCCAGCTTATTGCTATGGGAACAGGCCGGCCAAGGCCACTCACATTCATCACTCAGGGAGGACCTGGGGTCACTCTCTGCTATAGCTCACTACAAAAGAAAAAAGAAAAAAAAAAAGGAATGCATTTTTATTTTTTAAATGATGCAGGGCAAACTATTAGGCAACTGCAGTGTTCAGTGAAGTCTGGCTTTCCAAATTCCTCTGGAGTTTAGTAGTAGTTGGGATTTGGAGTTTGTCAACGATAAGAAAATAGGTTAAACGGGGTCAGGCTTGCAACCACACTGAGACACCCGCTCCAGAAGTGAACAAGAATGTAAGATAAAGTTAAAAGGTTCCTAGTTCATAGAATCATAGAATGGTTCAGGTTGGAAGGGACCATAAAGATAATCCAATTCCAACCCCTCTGCCCTGGGCAGGGACACCTCCCACCAGACCAGGTTGCTCCAAGCCCCATCAAGCCTGGCCTTGAACACCTGCAGGGATGGGGCAGCCACAGTTTCTCTGGGCAACCTCTTCCAGTGTCTCACCACCCTCACAGCAAAGGATTCTTCCTGAGATCTAATCTAAATCTTCCCCTTTCCAGTTTAAAGCTGTTACCCCTTGTCCTGTCACTACACTTCCTATGAGTCCCTTCTCCAGCTTTCCTGTAGCTCCCTTCAGATACTGGAAGGCTGCTATAAGGCCTCCCCGGAGCCTTCTCTTCTCCAGGCTGAACAAATTTGAAGGGGGTCTGGGCAGTTTGTGCCTCAGCCAGCACCCTGCCAAAGAGAAACTGTCTCACTCGAGTGTGCAGCGCGGCACAAAGCACAATCTGTCACTTTAAACAGCGCTTCCTTGGCTGGTGGCGAATGGATGGTGATAAAGCAGATAGAAAAGGGGTTAAAAATAAAAATAAACCCTAAAACCACATGGTGGCATCATCAAGACAGACCTCTCATTGTCTCCTCTTCACACCTCACACCATCACCACCAGCCTTTCCCCAGCCATACAACAGGGAGCAGCATGGCCACCTCCTCCAACTTGCACATTTACGCTTCCGTTTGCCAACGGCAACCCCGAGAGCTCAGACTGTGGTCAAGGTGGGGTCTTGGCAGCTCAACCATCATTTTTGCTGGGCAGGCAAGTAAAAATACCCGAATGGGGGCATTGTGCAACAGCTCAGCTGAGTGCTGGTGAAATGCCATTAAGTCGATTTTAAACACGTGAGATTAAGTTTACCGCACATTTCCTTGTCATCACCTGTAAAACCCATCAGCAGCCTCTCCCCCGGGTCCCTCATGTGGCAGATTTAGCAAAAAAAAGAAAAAATAATTGAAACCTGCCAAGAGACACACAGTAGCAAACAATTATGCTATTTAGATACTTCGTATCATCTCTTCACTAGCATAAAACTGTGTGTAAAGGAGACTAGGGAAGGAGCTCAGCAAATCTAAGTCTCATGTGGAGACAGCACAGGTTGGACTTCGCACTACCCAGGCTAATAAGTAACCCAGCAGAAAACCTCCAAGCTTTTGTCTTCAGCAATTAAAAGCAAGACAGTGCTTTCAAGAGGCAAAGGTCAAAGCCAGCCTACTCATTAACTTAGCAGATTTATTTGTTCCCTTACAGATAAGGATATCCCTTGTAAGGGTAAACAGCTCTCACTAATATGAAGTGACTTTCTCTGAATCAGGCCAACAGATAACTCTCTGCAGAGTAAGAATGACCATGAACTGACTGGGAATTAGTTCCTGAGGTCTGATCGAGCAGCTAGGGTTTTATTTCATTCCATGCCACCTATTGCCTTGGCATAACCAGCTCAACTGCAACCGTGACAGCTCCGGCTGCAATTCCATGACCGCAACTTCCAGTTACACCCAGAGGATACTTTCACAAACCGGAACTGGAAATTTGAAACCCATTCCTTACAGCTGGCTCTACACACATGATATCCTTCACCTCTCTTTTCTGCCCAGCCGTGGTCTCAAACCCTCCCTTTCCCAAGGTGTGCTCCTCGCTCTTCCACACACCTGGAGACTTTCTGCACTTCCACCTCCCAGCTCCTCCCCACACGCCTCCAACTGGCACCTTTGGCGTGCAATCCCACAAGCCAGACTGTCTGCACCAGGAAAACAAAAAAAAAAAGCAATAAAATAGTGGGTTTGGGCTCATTGAAGATACCTGGGTTTTGTTGTGGTCTTTTTTTGATGTTTTGAGGGGTTGTGTTGATTGGCTGGGGTTTCCCCCTCTCCTCGCCCCCCCGAACGTGTGAAGTGTGCTACATGAATACAGAAAGAGCAAACCAACGGACACAACATGAGCTCTGCTTATTTAAGAAGCTGTGCTAAAACCCCCTAACACCTTTAGAACAAACCAGGCATTTATTTCATCAAAATAAATTTGCAGAAGTTAAAACCAGAAGCTACACAAGTGGCTGTTTAAAAGGCTCATGTTCTCTCCCATCCAATAAAACTGTAACTGACACTATATTAAAAAAAAAACGTTTTAAGACTTCCACAGGAAGATGATTTTTTCGGTTTTTTTTTACACAAATTTTCCATTTTTCACCACTGATCACAAGAGCTAGCTGCAAATGTGAAACATGCTGGGATTCTTAACTCTTTATGAGACCCTACCAAAGCAGTAACATGAAACTATCACCTGCCTTATACTGTAGAACATGTTAGCGCTCACTGAGAGAACAAGATGGAGGGGGTGTTTGTACAAGGCCTTAAAGAAAGTCAGCATAAAGAATCAGTACGTGCAAGTGACATCTCTGGAAGATCTGATGTCAGTTGTATGTTTGTCCTGTAAGGCTACAGGGCACGTCTGCACATTAAAACACACATTCCGCATTAGAATCCGATGATTCTTCTAGGACCTTGAAGACACCCATTTTTTCCTTTTTCATTTTTTCAGAGGTCTTCATTTGATCTAGGATTAAAAGAAAACAAAGATCAACAGTAACAGGTGAAGCATCTTCAACCTTTCTATGGCAGGTAGAGAAGTTGCTTGTATTTTTTCTTTGGATTTGGAAAGCAAGTTGAGAATATTATTTTGCTCCTTCATCAACGGTTTGGTACTAAAAGGTTGTCCTGGAGAATATTTTTCAGTTATGTACTTTAATAAAAAAAGTACTGTCTTCATATCAATTTAATAATTATGGCTGAGAGGGGTGGGAGGTGGCATTTTTGTTTCTGAACTATTAACTGCAGTTAGCTGTAGTATTTAAATACTCAGTACATAATGCCAGACTAATGTATTTGTATACACATTTTTGGACAACTTTAATACACTTGCTTTGTTTAGCATAGCAAGAGAAAAAAAGAGCAATAAGCAACCATTATAAACATGACACACACTAATAATATGATATAAATGGCACCTTCTTGGTGCTTGGAAGGAGAAATCAGATTGTTTCATAGCCTGAACTTGTAAAGACAGAGATAAACCATATTGTTATAAAACAATTTCTTTAGATAATCTAGGGGAAAAAAAAACAAATATAGCAACAATAGTTGTCCTAAGGCAAAGTTATTTTACTCAAACTATACATATTACACTTATCTAAGGCTGTCATTTTTGCTTTTATATTCTACAATGACTGATTTTTTCCTGTACCTTTGCTTTGAGCCTTATCTCTCCTAAAGATGCTGAGGGAAACAAAGTGTATTAAACCCTAATGTTCAGATGAATAGGAAAAAGAAAGATTCTTGTCCATTCTCAGAAAAGTTAAGGTTTTTTCAGAATACGTTGGCTTCATCAAGCACTAGAATTTGCAGACAACCTCAAAAATTCTGTGTGGGTTGTTTTGTTTTCTTTTAATATTTGATCCACTGACAAAAGTTAACTCTGAAGAGCTCTTTCTCTGAGAGAAATACATACAGATGAAAACTCTGACTTACCAATAAGATCACTTCTATCCAGAAGTAGCTCTAGATCTTTGTCACTGATTACTTTTTCTTTAGATCCTTTAACCTCCCTGTTGAGAAAGAAATAATCTCGCTTAAAACAGATAAAAGCATGTTGCAGCGAGTATTGCATAGAAGTCATTTTTCCCAAATAGCAGAATCCCTAGGACGCTTTTTCCACTATGAATATCCATGTTATCCCTTCCAAAGATGAGAGTTATTGACAGCTGCTTGCAAGATGCAAAGTGGTCCAAGAAAAATATGAAGTCTGCATACCTCTCATAGTCTCTGGATTTCAGTAATTCTATTAATTCCTGAGGGTCCAGGCAGCTCTTTGACTGTGCCAGACCAGATTTGCCACCTTTGAACTGATCTGTAGAAAGAAGAAATTTTAACAAAGTCAGAGAGACAGGAACTTGTTCTGTAAATCGTTAAATCAATGCTGGACGCACGTATCGAACAAATTACTCTTCCACATCAAAACTAACGCTATGTTTCATCGTTTTAGCCCTCGGGGAAGCACACCTTATGCTAGTAGGTGAAAAAAAAGTCAGAGGTACACAAAGAGTTTACATGCAGGCCTTTCACCTTTCTATAGCTGGAGTATGAAAAGGAACTGATTGAAACACCAATCCAACATGCTCACACGCACACACACAGCAGCAACGTTGTTAGTTCTACTTACAGTAAAAGCACTGTAAATAAAGTTAGATGGTAGGAAGCTGAAGTTTGTTCCCTTTGTACCGTAAGCTGGTTGAAACAAAGTAAGCAGCGTTAACCGCAAGATAGGAAACACGTGAAAGATACATGGTTTGCAGAGAGACCATCCCTCCGTTTAATTGACTAGACAAGACATGACAAAATAATACACCTAACACAGGTGGTTGGTGGAGCTGACTGTGCCAATGCTTATCGCCACACAGATCTGGATGTCAGCACAAACATCCAGAAAAATCACACAAGACTATGACTTACTAAAGCTGAGCATGGATAAAGTCAAGCGCAGTCTTGCACATTTCAAAGACAGGCAAGGCTTACTGTTCTGTGCCAAGTTTCCTCGGTTTTTATCAACATATACCTGCGTTATTAATGGGTTTTCATCAATGCCTTTCATCACACCACTGCTCTTCCCTCTGCTTTGGCTTCAGAAGTCCTTCCCACACCTTTTCCCACCTCCCTCCAGGAACTGGCTCTTTCTCTGGCATGTGCAAATCAGATGCAAGTTCCAGAGGAGGTTTGAGTGACAAGATTCTCTCTCCCACTAACAGCTCCTGCTGTGACACATGGGATCCAGGTCCTGCCATGCAGTGATGCAGTCTCTCCCTCTTAGCTTTCCGAGTTTCACAAACTGCCAGGCATTGAATTAGTGCTGTACAGGTCTTGGGGTGCAATAATAGTGACATAGAAAAATACAGAAGACCCTATGAAGCAATTAACACTTTAAATAGAAGTTTATGTCCGTCAGTTCCTCCTAATCTGACAGCTACTAAATTTGACTATCATCATGCTGGTTCTCACATGGTTTCCTAGGCAACTCTATTCAATGAACCAGAAGTACAAAATGGAAAAAGTAACCTGGTGCTAAGGCCCAATAAGCACCCTGTTTTGCAACAAATTCCAGTTCTTAAGCTCCAGTAGTTGACCTGTACACATCCTACATGGCCTGACTTCAGCAAGCTCTGCGATATCCCTTCCGTATTCACTCCTCCAAAGTTCCCCTGCTCTTTTTAGATATTCACAATTACGGGATCCATTACATCACCTTAACATCTCTGCAGTGGATCCGAAGGTTCCTGGAGGGGACACCCTTACTCAAGCTGCAAGATTTAGATACGATTCACCAATTGTTACCAACATAAATATTCAACTTACTGCAAAGCTGAAGGCATGACCCAACTGGACACTTAGCTTTCTTCCAGTACAACTAGTCCCAGTTCCCATTGCTATGTTGCTATATGACAGTTATCTGCTCTTAGAGCCCATTCTGGTTTGTGCACTCATCTTGTCACTTGAACTTCAGGTTGGACCACAATAAACAAATTAAAACCCAAATTTTTTCTTATTTAAACTGGTTGCTACCATGCCTATAAAGAGACAGAGGGCAGTTCTGGCAGTCACACCAAGACAGCAGAGGCAAACAGACAGACTACAAAGATAAAGGCTAAAGGAAGCATCTAACAAAGATCACTTAACATCATCCAAAACCAAAGGCAAACCACAGCTCTCAGCCTGACAATAGTGCACTGTGCAGGAGACAGTTACAGGTGTGGCCTTTCTGCCCTCATGAAAATGCCTTCCCTCCCCGACTTAATATGCTAAGAGAAGTTTTTAACCTCCTTTAAACTTTTATATAAGGCAATTATTGTCAAAAGCCCGTACCAAGTTACAAGACTTGTATTTTCAAGTGAGCTTAGCGTTTGGAAAATACTCTAAGGAGCTATTGTCCAAATATCACAAACAGAAGAAGGTATGGGAGCAAAGCAAGATTCCTATAGGTCCCAAGCAAGAAAAGGTTACCCTCAAGAGAGACACTTCAACCCAAATGCTTTCTAAAGACTTTTGAGTATGACCAGCTACATAATTAAGAACTCAACGAGAATCACCATTGTTCTGCACGTAATATCAAAGACTATTGTTCTATTCAGCACTGGTTAATTGTTTCAACAGGACTGTTCTCCTGTGGTTATAACATACTGTTCTTACGTTCAGAAGGACAGATGCAAACAGGGTGCTGAAATTTTTACAGTGATTTTACAGCTCTAGGATTTGCAACCTCAGCCAACTTTAGTAGGAACCCCCCAGAAATGAACCTTCTATAGTCTCTACTCATCTCACCAATTTTAATAGGAATGATCCCTACTCAAGCAAGTTTGCCAGAGCAACTGGAAAAATGTATTGCTACCTTTCACGTGACACACTGCTCTAGATGTCACTAATTAGACATACTGCTCCAGATGATGAACTATTACGAAGTAAACGGCAAGCAACAGGGTTTTTTAAAAATCTTCTTTTCCATTTATATTTTGGTTAACTTAATTTGATTTTTAAAAGATAATTAACTCAGACTTGTCAGCTACCCCCTGCATTTTTGATGCCAGAAGCCCAAAAACATTTGGGTCAGACAAGCTATCATCTTGCTGACAAGCTGACAAGAAGCCCAGAGCTTACTGCATTACCTGTATTTCTTCCAGGTAGGTTCCCTACCTGATCCCTTCTCTTTTCTTCCTTACCTACTACTAAAGGAGCAGCCCTAACATGGTGATTCCAAAAATACTAGAAGTGCTCTCCTTTCATTTGCTGCAGAAATTATCTACAATGTGTTTACAGATGCATGTTGAAAAGTAATACTATTTAGCCATTTCTGGGGAGGATGAAGCTTTTTGCATTTAAGAAAACATACTGAGCAGCCACAAAACAGTGCAGTAAGAGTTCTCTCTTGAGATTTAAGGAAGCAACGTCTGCCTATAGGAAATCTTAAGGGAAAGATACTAACTTTTATGGATGATCAGCTTCTCCAGCTTCCTCTTGGCAGCAGCTCTCTCCACAATCTTCTGGTCGATAGTATTTGCTGTCACAAGACGATAAACCACCACTGGCTTTGTCTGGCCAATTCTGTGACACCTGTCTTGGGCTTGCAAGTCTGACTGGGGGTTCTGAGCAGATACAAAAAAACAAGTTAGCCACACTATTAACCTGCTTTTAAGAGGTGTACCAGAGACAGCATGTTCAGTAGCAAGCTCTTAGAGTCAGAACAGAAACACTAAGCAGGGCAACCATTCTGCTCCTGTAGCTATACAGCCAGAGATGCCCAACTGGCTCAGACTGTTTCTGCCTTTTGTGCTGTTTTTTTCAACAGATGGACATGTTTTGTATCATAAATTTATCTCAGGGTGTTAGCTGTAGGTTTGTAGGGGTGGTTTTTTTTGGAGGGTAAGTTTTCAGCCATTTCTGAAGTTGCTTTAGCTCTCCTGAAGCTGAATAGTCATGCAAACAACAGAGCTATCTGTTAAAGCAAGGATGCAAATTTGTTCATTTTCTTCTATACCTCTCTTCTTCCCAGCCTCCAGACTCAAAAGAACTGCAGAATCCTAGCCAGCTAAAACACACGTGGCGAGTCACAGGAGGAAATTCAAGAGGCTGGTGCTAACATGGCAGCTGTTAGAAAGAGGGAACCTGTAGAAGGTCTGGCAACACTCAAATAACAAATGGAAAGAAGGAAATGCATCTCCAACAGTAACCAAAAAAAAAAAAAAACCCAAACAAACCCTCCTGCTTTTGGTGTAACTCAGGGGCAAACGGGTGAGTTTTGGCATCCAGCTCTAACGTTGTATTTGACAAGTTAGGACTTTTCAAAGTGTGTTTCATACGTAAGAAGTTTCCGTACAGTACTTACTCATATCTTCACGTAACATCTTGTTATAAGTTATGGAAATGGTCTATCCCATAATGGGTTAGTAAATGATTATCAAAAGCAGCAATAGAGAGAGCATTTTATAACACATCACTAGGATAACAGTCTGTTAACATACCCAGTCGCTATCGTATATGATAACTGTGTCTGCCGCAGTTAAGTTAATGCCCAGGCCTCCAGCCCTGGTACTCACTAAGAACAGGAAGACTTCAGGGTCAGTATTGAATCGCTGCATCTGGAAGAGAATTTGTCTGTTAAAAACCAGCAGACTGATCAACACCCAACCTAATTCATGTTTTGAGACACCTGTGTTTAAAAAGATGAACACAGATAAAATACAGCATACAATGTCAGAGCCAAACTAAGGCTTTAAGCAGCATTGCGCGCATTTGGGACAGGATGAGACCAGACCAAGAAGTAGTTTTCTTTTCTTGTCTGATGATTCCAATCAATGAGTTGCCTAACACACAGATTAGAAATGGTATGGCACAAATCACATTCACCTCCACCTAACCTACCACCCAGTAATGAGCAAGTTTAGCACAGAACAAGTTGGCAGAGCCTAAAAACATGCCTGCTTCTTGACACGAGCAACAATCTAAAACATCAATGCCGACTTGACTGTAACTTCCAGCCACCCTGTATACTTCCCTCCTCTTCTGCAGCACCAGTAGCAAATCATGGAGCTGGGAAGAACCTTGTTGAACTTAAAAGCCTGGAAGATTTCCCTCATCCTCCCACACTGCGGTAAGCACACAATCAACTCCTAAAAAAAATCCCCACAAGCCAGCAGTACAAAATTTTATCAACTTACTAAAAGTCACTATAGCTTGCTGACATGTTGCTAGTCAACCCTTCCTCTTTAGGAGTCAGCTCTAGGAGTAGCAGCCTACGGGGTTCAGGGGTTTGGGTGTCCTCAGCCACATTGTGGCACAGGAAAAAAAAAACCAAGGCAAAGGGAAGCACAATTTGAGTGAGATTATCTGTCATCTGCCACTAGTTTTCCATATCTTCATAAACATACACAGTGCATACTTTGAAGGCCAGATGGCAATCACAGCAAAGCCCCTATATACATCCTGTGCACCTCCTCTATATATACACTGCTCTTTTACATGCCTGCAAACCCTCGGAAAGGTGGTTTTCCAGAACCACCCCGCATGGCGGCTCTTTATGATAAGTATACGCCTTGGTCATAAGGCATTCTGTGGTTATTTGATACCAGTAAAAGTATGCAAGAACAAAGGACTACACTGGAACAAATCCACATGCAATTTTGGGCTGAAGTTACAGGTGTACAACACCTCATTTCCTGGAAATCTACTGTATTTGGCATTAGATTTGCAGTACGCTCCCTTAAATGCTAGCATCACATCCTGGACGCTAGGAAACAATACGTGCAAGGGTAAAACTGGGATTAGCATCTGCCACAATCGAGATATGTTACATACTTCACATTTGGCCAACAGAGTATTTGAGCACCCATCATTCTAGGCATACCCCAAGATAATGCTTAGCAACACATTTCATCGCTTCAGTATTTCTGAGCTGCAGAGACTAAAGCAGCAGCAAGGATCTCACTTTTCAACAGCGTGTTTTGCCTATTAAAGACTAAATACTGTGCAGAATCATGTTCCAGTGTCACAGGAACAAGCATAATTTGCCAACAGGCCCAAAGGGCACAAACATCTACTCACATTTTCTTCTCTCTCCGAGTAGGACATAGAGCCATCCAATCGACTGAATTTGAAGTCTCTCAGATAGCAGTAATCCATCAAAATGTCAAGCATCATAGTCATTTGTGAGAACAACAAGACCTACAAAACAAGGAAGATTCCTTAATACTATGTTTGGGTCATAAGGAGGCAACTGTGGCCCTCCCCAAAAAAACATTAGATTTACCTTATGTCCTCTCTTTTTCAGTTCTGGAAGCATTCGGTCCAAGAGCAGAAACTTGCCTGAATTCTTTACTAGATCTTCATCAACCTTGGAACAGGGGAGAGGGAATCATATATTAGGATGAAAGGATACCAAAAGTTTCCCCAAACTCAGAAACACCACCAAAAGCTGTATAAAAACTTCTCAGAAAACAAGCTTGCACTGTCCTTTTCCACTAAAAAGCCTTAAGATTGGAATCAACACTAATTTCAGCAAACTGCAATGAAAACGTGATGAAACTAAGTCAAACCACCATTTCATATGCCCAAATAATTAAAAAAAACCCCAACCAAAAACTGGTTAGCTTTCATCCTGTTCTGTAAAGAGAAACCCTGATGATTTAAATTTTTCCACATGGAAAAGCGCTGTCGTTTCTGGCCCACCTTGTAATTAATGCACACGGCTTCCACCTACTGGACGTAAGGAAGCAGCACTGAACGTTACCACACATCAGCCAAGTGACAAAAGCTCACAGAACAAGTTTTCACGCTGCTGCTGTACAGCCCCCTTCTGCTCAAGAGTTTGGTTAGATCTAATTCTTGCTACAGGCTCTCAGCCACCTCGCTAAGTCCTAATCCTGAGCAGGTACTAGCTCCTGCGAGCGGTGGCAACTGTAGAACAGTCTGCATTTTCTACTTATGAACTGATTTCTTTTCCTTCATCATCCAGAGCGGTCTATCTGCTTTTTATGCACTGACTTTACACTGATAAAACTTCAACAACTTGCTCCTGAGTGCAGCTGAATCTGTTATCACTCACCAAACAGGAAACATGACTACACATGCCCACAAACTTATATTTAGAATACGCAAGCACCTTCTAGTTTTTCAAGATTCTTTCACTTCAAATTACTTCATACTTTCCTACACCGTGAGCTGCTTTTTGTTGATAAAATTAGCAGCTGGCCTTTGTGATCTAATTGGGATTTTTTCCCTTCTGGGGAGGAGAAAGGATGCTGTATCCTCTGAGCAGGCAACTCCGTTGTACTCAGTTCAGCCCCTCAACATCTCACACTGAAAAGTCACCACCGCACCTCTCGCAGCACGTACGATTTATGTCATGGACAGTTTGCTGGGGTCAGCAATTTTTGTTCTGAGAAACAAAAGCTCTTCTTTCTGAGGAGAGCTTGAGGCAGTGAGGAGAGCTTGAGGCAGATCCTAAAACGTTTCAAGTCAACTGAACCAGGCTACTGTTTCAATTCAGTAACTTTGCTCCCAGCTGATGAGGGGTGGGCATAATGAAGAACACTATGGCATCACTACGCAAAGGCTAACTGGGCCCAGAGGCTGAACTGGTCTCTGCAACTGCTGCTGCAGGAAGCTTGAGATAGTCATTCAGTCACATTGCTGGAATTCAACAGGGAGGCATATGCCAAGCACATTGAAAAAGGTCATTCTTTACTGCCAACGGATCACAGGCTATTGCTTTTTAATGCCTGGAATAATTTTTCTCATAACTCTTTGAAAATATGTACCTTGAATTGTTGTGTGGCAGGGTCCAGTGGATATTCTATCAGATAGGGGTGATTACAACATTTTCTCAGTAACATCATGATATTCTGCAGTTTAAGGTTCACCTCTGAATCCATGGGAACACTGACTTCTACCACGGGCCTTGAAAAGATACATCATCTTATTAGTACAGAAAGTGTCACCTTATGCTACAGATAGTGAAGAGGAAAAAAAGCAATAAAAACAAAAGTCAAGCAATGGATTGACATGCCGTGTCAAATGTTCTCAAAATTGCTCATAATTAGTAAAGCTATTACTAGGCAAAACTTCTTTTAGTGCCACACCTGCTACAACAGGCACAAGGGATTTGCCATTATTGATTTAAAACACAAAAAGGCAGTCAGTAGTAATCAGAAAAAACAACCTGCTCAAGTCACCCAGCGGAAAAGGGAAGAGGTGCAAGCCCTCTCTAGCACAAATGGGAGAGATCTCCCAGGGAACAAGGCATAAGGTTGCCAAAATCAGCTCCCTGCCTACTCTGTTTCGGCCACACATACACATTGCAGGATTCACAACAAACACAGATATTTATCTCTTCACACTTAAGTGCTCCATGCATATTATAAAACTAAGACAAATAGTTAAGTGCCTGTTCTTGCAGAGTACACAGGGCTATAATAAGAATCTAAACAAAATAAATACATGTAAACCCTGAAGATTAACCTGGTTTTCCTTATGCCCAAGGGACTCCCAACCAATTTAAAGCCACCAATAGACCTGGCCAAAGCCAGGAACAAATTCCTCAGCTTCCTCAGTCCTGAACCTCTGATCCTAATCACCAGAAAGCAACCAATACCCATCACCAAAACAGCAGTAACAGTGCTGGACGTTTGAGTTTGAGGCCTCAGCTTATGCCTGTATATTTCAGGAAATTTAGCAAGGAAACTACTCTTCCCTTTTCCCCCGTTTTGAGCCTGAACTTCACCTCAAGTATTTTTGAATAATTCTGCCAAAACCTAGAATTTAACTGTGATTAGCACATCAGCGTTATCCCTTGTGCTGTTTTTGAGCAAACAAAAGATACACCCATGAATGTAACTGGACATTGGAGACAAAAGGTTTACCTTGAACCTTGCCAAGCCTGCAAAACCTAGCCAAGGTCTTTAGCTCTTTGTCCTCATCGATAGCTGTAGCCAGGACCTAAGCAACTAAAATGCAGTTTCAGCTACCAAGGAACTGAGACGAGACAGTTCTTCCTTGGCTGGCATGCAGCACCATCTTAGACCTTGAGGTTCTTCACTACCAAAATGTTTTAGGAGCCCAAAGGAACTACATTTCAGCTCTTTCTGGATTATCAACACCACTAGCGTCACAGGACCTACGTAAGAATGTGACTAACGAAAACGGGGACAGAAGAAGCAATTTTATTGCTGGATCCTGCAAAGGCCATAGGTCTAGGAATAAATGTCTTGTAGTTAACCATGACTCTAACGAGTCAGTGAGTGATGGCACAACCTCATCATTTCTATCACGGCCCAACAGATATTAGGTAAAAGCAAAGAAACACATCATAAAGCTACAAGGATAGTGAATTACAAAATGCTATTCTTCTTGATCAATTTGCATAAGCAAAGCTCTGGAAGCAAACTAAGAGGTAGATACTCAGTATAATAAATAAATAATTTTTAGAAAGGAAATCTTTGAGGGCAGGTACCTTTCTTTCTCTACTTCCTCTTGCATTTTGCTGATCAATTTTTCCAAGTCATCAGGTGAATTATTATGTTTTTCGCAATAATCAACCAGTTTTCGGGTACGGCGTTTGGGTCGGCCTGTAGGACTCAACTCGACTACCTCTTCCTGCTGGGAAACGGTAACATCGCCATCAACAGCAGATAAGCCTCAGATTCAAAGGCCTAAGTTGACCCAAGAATTCCCAAGACTGAAAGATGTCTCAGTGATACGCATCACGCAATACTTAAGAGTAAGCAACTCTAAATTTTTTTTAAAATAGAAAATGCAGCCCAAATTTAATTAACTATAGATTTTGAAAGCTTCTGCTTGACCTTTAAAGGCTGTATTTGTACCTTACTGATTTTACAGCACAAACTGTCAACCCCCATTAATACTTTCACCTTTATCCCACAAGCTACAGGTAATAAAGAACATATTTACACTGATATTGTATTAGTTCTCTGTCCACTAAGACCACTCACAGCAACTGCCATTGAAACAGTGGAATCAGACTGAAAATTGGGCTTGTTACCATTGTTAACTAAATGAATACTGGTGCGTTTTGGCCTACAAGCACGTTTCCAACATCCCCATCAGAAGATACCTCATTATTTCCAAACAGTTTGGTGATGGTACGATTTACAATGGCAGTATAGAAAGTTTCTTGCTTCTTTGCCAGTGGTGCGTACACCACAACTTCTCGTTTAGGAGGAACTTCAAGAGCAACATCAGATTTCAGTCTTCTTAGTAAGAAAGGTGTCAGAATCTGAAACATTCAGCAGATGTTTTACAGTTACTCAAAGCTCTCGAAATGGCTAGTTTAAACAACAAAACAAAACACCCCCACCAAAACCAACACACAAATGAGTCTACTCGTGTTATTTTGACAATTTAAAGCAAGGGAATTGTTTTGCAGAGTTCCGTATTTAGTTTATAATTATGGATGCCTACTCCAAAACTTTTATGCACTTTCAAGTGCATGGTGGTAATACACGTGTTTAAGCACCACATTGGTTGACATTTGAAAAATTTTGAAGTGTTTAATAAAGGTGCAGGAGTACATTACAGATTTTTCACGTAGTTCTCATTAACCAAAAGGGATTTTATTAGGAAACAGCTTGTTTTTGTTGCTGTATTTCTTAAATTAAGGTATTCCAGGAAAGCCCCAAACCTTTAACCAAATTAAATAATGAACTGTCAAAAGTTATACATAGGAGATATAAATTATATCTCTCACCATCAGCATATGATGGGAAAATGATAGTTCTGTAAGCATTTACTTCTACATCACCACTTAAAAATTTTGAGTGTCAATTTGAAGACAGGCACATTATGCAATTAATTTGTCAAAAGGTATTCTGTTCAACACCTAACTTATACAAATTCCCTCAAAGTTATCTTTCAATAAATCTATCAATAAAACCTTTTGGCAAACAGAAACAAGCAACTGCCATTAAGTTTGGCTAATCTCAATTCAGCTCCAAAAACAAAAAGGAATCATTATCAAAGAGGTATATTGTTCCTTTCAGAATTTATAAGGGCTGTAAAGATTGAAAAAAGAAAACCCATACCACAAGTCTAAGGGAAGTTCAGAAGCGCCACAATAAAAGCCTCAGACCCACATTTCAGCTCCACAAACAAGATTTTGACACACTTCAGAATCAATGGTCAATGTCAGAAATAAACCATGAGAAAAACAACACAAAGAAAAAGTGAAAACCTGATGCAGCATATGCAAGATGTTTTGCTCCCTTTCTTTAGCAATAATATCTTCGGCAGTTTCTGTAATGCTGGTAATATCAAACCAGGATTCAAAGCTATAAAAACAAGAAAAAAAAAGGAATAGCTTATTTCATAGCTATTACTCCTTGTTATTTAAGTACACTATTCTTTTATCCTGCAATTTAAGAACAAAACACTAATATTCATCATGAACACAGGGTGAACAGGAGGTATTTTTGAGATATCCCTGTCAATTCAAATGCTTGAGGTTTTAAGTGATCACTAAAAATACATGTATTTGTTGGAATATTCACTATTATCTGTTACATTCAGTCTAGACTGTATCTTTTTTAAAGAATTAGCACAAACATTGTTTTGGCAAAGTTCTTCCACCTCACCCCTGCTGCTTCAGAAAAAGATCTCTCTCCCATGGGTCCCATGGAGCTCACACAGCTTTCTCCACCACCAGGCACTTGTGATTAGACAAACATCTATCCTCCCAAAATGCTCCTGCCTTAGCTCAGAGTTGAGCTTCCACCACCCGTAGACCTGACAATTCCTTACTTTCTGAAGCAACCACATGTGAAGGCAACACACAACTCAAAGCCTTTGTCACCAAATAATCATACCAAATTACAACGATACCATAAAACAGCTCTTCACATGCCAATACAAGTTTAATAATTAAATAATAATGCCCAAACAAAGCAAAGGGGAATAGTTTTCACCATTAGATCACAACCTACCTTTTTAAATCATCAAACACATCTGGCAACAGGAAGTTAAGCAGTGACCAAAGCTCTGCCAAGTTGTTTTGCAGGGGAGTCCCGGTCAACAGGAGTTTATTGTCTGCATTAAATCGCTTCAGTTCTCTGATAAGGCGGCAGTTCATATTTTTAATCCTGTGACCTTCATCCACTATTAGGTATTTCCAGGAACATTGCTACAAAAAAGAAAGGATATTTAAAGTATATCTTAGCTTTACTCCATCAAAACATGTACCAGGTGAGACAAACACCACTAATAGGTCTATTATAAAGGCTGCATTTATTGTTGTTTCTCACTTTGCCAGATTAGAAGAACTGAGCCAAAACAGTTAATGCCACACATCTGCTTCATGGTGACTGCGTTTAGAAAGCTTAGGTGATGACCATGAAATTCACCTCCCTGAAACAACCATTGTGACTTTAACTGTCATAATTGTCCACTAAACATAGCTTTTCCTCACCACCACCTACAGAGAGGCAAGGAAAAGAGCAGGTATGCTGCAATTATCTGCTTACTTTACTTTCTGGATAGTGTTCTGTTTGAAGAACTTAAGCATAAAATTCCAGAGGTGCTTCTACCAAGAAAAAAAAGTGAATGCCAATATAAATGCTACAGTATGACATTAGTTGTACAGACAGCATGTGGGGTTTTTTTACTATATTGAAATGCATCGTGATTAGTGACAAGACATTTCTCCCACCCTAATGCTTTCAGAACTTAAGATACCTGCAGGGCGTTTCTGTCTCGCATCGCTATCTCAAAGGAAGTGATGACCACAGGATGGATTTGCAGTGATCCTTGTCGCCTGTGAATTTTACGGACCAGTTTACGACGTTCCTGCTGAGTTCCATGGTAGAGCATTAGTGGAATCTGAAAGAGAAGAGGTTTAGAATTCTAGTGAACTAAGCTCATTTAAACCTAAAGAAGATAGTAGAGATAATTAGCTTTGTATAAGGCTGTAAACACACAGCAAGTCTTGGCACAGTGTGTGGTAACCACATAAAATGATTACAATTACACTGGTGTTCTATATAAAGAAAGTTTCAAGGCAAAGAATTAGAATAAGAATTAAATCATTTGTTCTTTTAAACCCAAGGAAGAGAAAGCTTCATTTCTTTTACCTCTGGAGTAAACCTTCTGAATTCAGACATCCAATTTGGAAGAGTAGACAAAGGACCACATACGAGGAAGGGACCAGGGACTCCTCGCTCCACCATCAGTGCTATTGTTGCAATACACTGGATCGTCTTTCCCAACCCCATTTCATCAGCTAAAATGCCATTAATACCATTTTCCCAAAGCATCTGCATACACAGAAAAAGAAAACTAAATGAAAAATAGCCAACATGCCTTAAGAACTACAGACAACTTTAGGAATGCAACACCTGTGAAAACTCTACTAGACACATTTTAAATTAAACATGTAACATTTCTCCATGATGAAAACAAATACAAGCATCTCAAACCCCAGATATTCATACCTAGATGTATGTACTTCTAGCCATTTAAATGCCTGACTAGGAGGGAAAAAACAGAGAAGTAATCAGAAGAAAGGATGTAAATTGGTGTTATAATCAAAAAGGACTTTAACATCGAGTACAGCTCACACCACCGAAAGTTTCACTCATCACAGCTCCAAAGAATTCCCTTTTCTCCCTCCTCTAAAAGCTCAGGTTATTGTGCTTATGTTTCAGCTTTATCTGTTCAAATAGCTGCTACAGAAACAGCTATTTCACCACAAAAAAGGTGCAATTCCTGACTAACACAGCCAGCTGCTCCAGCAACAGCCCTCTATGCAGATACTGCCCTTTCTGACAACTGACAGAGCAACTTCTTGCAAAAGAGCAGACACAGAAGCATTCTGTGGCTACTTCATCATCTATATTTGGCTACTATGGATAAAGAATAATAACTGAGCTGTTTTTCTCCCCTTCCAGAACAGGCCTGTCTTCCCTACACTTTTCCCAGTGACAGAACAGAGTGAGTTTAGTAGCACTCACTTGTGAGATCAGCCTAAGCCTGGTTAAAACAAGATACATACACTTAGGGGGGGAAAGAAAGAAAGAGAAATAAAAAACCTAAGGGAAATAAGAGATCATTAGCAGAATGAAAATTAGTTCTCTCTGGCTCTGATAATTAAAAAGCAAGCTTGTTCTAATTTGGCCTGCAAGCAAAACCAGATAGAAGTTAAAATATGTATGTGGGCAATTTTTATTTCAAGTTTCTTTAGGTTTTTTTTATTTCAAATGCTGAAGACAAAATATTTTTAAAACACTGTGTTAATATTACTGTTTAAATTCCAAGAGGAAGAGAACAGAAAACACATCTATGCCAGGCCTGCGACACCGTGGGTCTTTAGACATACCTACAGAACAGGTATTCAAATGTTTCAGAGAGAACCAGTAAGATTGTCCTTTAGTAGCATGCACGGTCCTTCTGCTTTCACAAAGTATTTGTAAGAAGAGATTGAAAAGATGGTTGAGTTGAGCAAGAGATAAAGGCAAGATAGAGGAAACCAACCAGGAAGTCTAAAGAAATGTTTATGAACACAGATATCCCCCGTGCTGAAACATTTTATCTGCTGCTTGACAATTTTTCATAACACCAGATTCTTGTATCATGAGAAATCTCTCTCTTGTTCACCTTCCCTGTACCAACTATGACAGTCTTCCAGTGTCTCTTCCCTTACACTTCTGTTTCCAGTCATCAACAGATTGAGTTTCATCACCAATTGCTCCATACCCTTAGCCACTCCATGCCTTCCACTTGGTACCACCGCATTACACCACCAGTAAAAATCTTTGGTTGCTGAAAAGGCACTGGCTGTCCGTTAAATTTCCGTACTGGATCAAGGAATTGCTTGGCACTGTGTCGTACAGCTTGACACAGTCTATCCTTAATGACGCTATTGGAGTCTCCGTTTTTCTGCAGGTTTTCTGGACACAGGTTGTCAGAAGAGCTTTCGTCCTATAGAGGGAAGTTCAAGGAATACGTGCAATGCGACAAGTGGAATGCACATTAAAGCCTAGCTACAACATCCTTTTGCCCAATTTACACCTGCCTTAACCTGCAGTGAAGTAAGCCACCCCCTGACACAAAGGCTTATTTTGAGTAACTGTCAACTCAAGAGTAGAATTTATTTTTAGGATTAACATTACTAATTAGGTAGATGTCAACATGCAAAATTTCAATGCCTTATATGCATTCTTTACTCCTTCAGAATTTAAAAGCAGAGATAGCTACTGAAGGAATGGGGCTTATGATTTTCTACCTATAAAAGCAATCAGACTTGAAACCTTCCTCACAGCGGTTGGCATTTATACAGCTATTCCCCCTTCTGTAAGTGGATTCTAGAAAACGTTAGAAAGGAATTCATACTGTGCATATAGCTTTAAAACTGCAGAAGCAGAAGAGACCACACCAGGTATCTTCATGCTTGAATGCTTAAAAATGACTATGTCTTAAGGTCTTGCAAACCAGCACAAATGTTTCCTAGGAAATTCCCATTTCCTATATTTTTGAAGCTACAGGTGTTCTATGAAATATAAATGTTAAAAAAAAATCAGAAATTTTCACCTTGAATTTATGAAAATAAGCATTGTAAGTGCATTCACCTGAACCACTTTTAAAAATTCTCATTCAGGACTTCAATATCTAGCAGAGATACGCTATAAAGTATAAAAAGCCCCCTCCTCCCTTTGGGCTTAACACATTTAAACTGCAGTAATATGTGCCAACATACCTGATTTTCCACTTTACTCTTTTTTGCCACGGACAATATTTCCTGGAAATAAATCAAAAAAACCTTTGCTTATACACTTTTCAACCTTCAAGGCTACTAGAATTTTTATTTCATGAAAACTGTTAATTGAAGAATCTGGACATACTTTAGAAAGCTTTCCATACAACATCATTATACACATCATCATACACATAGAAGTGACTCTTAACAACCACACACCAGCGAACACATTTCAATGACAAAGGGTAACCGAAAATTCAACTGGCAACACAGTCTCTTCACAGCTTCCCTCTTCAAAGACTTAAAAAAAGGACAATACCCATCTGAATTCTACAGGTTTAACAACACTGTTAGATAATTCTTTGCTGGAAGAAAGTAATTACGTTACAGACCACTGCTGCCTGTTGGTTGATTATCTCTGACAGCAACGGACAGGAATGTATTGCTTTAAAATAAAAGTTTCACACATTTTTTGCCTCACCAGTTAAGATCTGTGCTATGGCAATCCAAAGAAACCCATTTATGCTTATGGCCTACCTCTTTGGACATGATTTCCGAGATGTTGTATGTCCCATCTTCTCTCCCTCTCTTCTTTTTCGCACCTGTCCGATAACATTTCAGTTTATACAACACATCAAACATTAAAGAGACTAAAAACACCAGTTCTGACAGAAAGCAAAGCCTAATACATTACCCGATTTCTCCTCTTTGGGATCAATGGGACTTTGGCCCTAGAAAATAAACATGGGAAGAAGTTAATCATCTTATGGATCTTGAACTATCACAACAGATAAAAAGATGTAACCAGCCTCAAACCATTGCCTTTGAAAGCTTCTTGGAACACTTTTACTGCTAAGCACTTTTTTTAAAAATACACCAAAAAAATATGTTCCTGCTTATCTTTATTACTTACTCAGCATCTTGGCTGAACAAACAATCATTGTTAAAACAAAAGCCTAAAGACAAAGTCAAACCACTTTCAGAAGCATCTTCAAGATGACTCTCCTTGTATGCAAATTTTTTAACCACTTGTTTTACAGTCTTATTATGATTAAAATAAATATGGTATACTAAATAGAACCTGCAAGTAAAATACTGGGTAATCTAACTTTAGTTCATCTACCTTGATCAAAAACGTCCTCCTAATTTGTCAGACTTATTTTATTCAGAAAGTTGCATAAAACAGCTAGTTAATCTTACCTTGGCAGATTTTAACATCATCTCTCTCTTTTTTTCTAACTTCTCTTTCCTCCTTTGTTCCTAAAAAAAAAAAAACCCAAACAAACCACATACATTTCTTATCTTTCAATAACACCCACAAGAGAACTATGCATTAGAGAAGCAATAACTGGCATAGATTGCACTGGTAGAGTGCTGTGTACTCTACAGACTTCTGTTTTTTGCAATCTCAGTAAAAGCCTCTATTCTGATATAGTTTAACGTGATAAAGCAAAACTTGGCCAAGAAAACACAACTGCTCTGACTTGCTTGCCAGTGAATACTTTCAATTCAGTAATTTAGAAAGACTCCAGCAAAAATATTTCCAACTGCAAGCTCTTTAAGATCACATCTACTGCAGTTTTCCACTTATGCAGCTCTTCTTTAACTTCCCCATTATTACCACTTGTGCAATTTAAGTAGCCTATGACGTCTTTAAGGAAAAAGTGCTTTCATGTCTTGAAGAATTTAAGATTTTCATTCCATCTACTATTTCTACTTGCTGAAAGCAAAAGGCCCCTGGAAAAAAAAAAAATGAGGTAACAGACCCTGGTATTTATTAGATGGAACAAGACTTATTACTGAAACATACATTTTTATCAATGCACTAATCACGAATTTGAGCTGACAGTTAAAACTAGAAAAGTATTATAGAAATGGAAACGCATGCAGTCTGTCAGTGTCACTTTTCTGAGGGCATAGTGGCTCCAATTTTTTTCCTAAGATTCTCCCTCCCTCTTCATAGAATGGTCCAGATTGGAAGTGACCTCCAAAGGTCATCTAGTGTGACCTCCCCGCAGTCAGCAGGGACACCCCCAACCAGACCAGGTTACCCAGGGCCTCGTCAAGCCTCTCCTTGAATATCTCCAGGGAAGGGGCCTCAACCACCTCCCTGGGCAACCTGTTCCAGTGTTCCACCACTCATAGTAAAGAGGCTATTCCTAATATCCAATCTATATCTGCTTTTCTCCAGCTTGAAGCCATTGCCCCTCGTCCTGTCACTGCAGGCCTTTGTAAACAGACCCTCCCCAGCCTTCCTGTAGGCTCTTAAGAGTAAACTCTTATAAGCCTTGTCCATACAGGTACGGTTAAGTGAGTCAAGAAAAAGCTAGACATGAACTCAGCAGCCCATGGCCTAATATAAAGAAAACACATAAAATCATTTTATGGAAGCTCTTGTTTAGGAACAATATGGCCTCGAATCACTGTAACTTTTCAATTTGTTTGAAGCCGGATTCCATTAGCATCCTGGAAACGTGCCTCATCCTCAGCCTTCAGTAACTAACACAAAAAGGTTCCACGACTTCCTGCATGTCGATTCTTTGTATCTTCTATCCTCCCCTTCAGGCTTTCTAGTTGCCTTAAACTTTGTTTCTTGTTTCAAGTATTTATTTTATCTCCCTAGCACTCAGGCCAACATAAGAATTGTAAAGATATCAGTCCCAGCTTTTCACTGTGATTTAAAAGTTATAATTCATGCTCTTCCCAATTTGTTTTATTAACTTACAGAACAAATTCTGAATATGATATAAAGTAATACTTCATTCCTGGGAAGTAATTCCTGTAGTTTTTACTTCAGTTCAAACAGTAGGATGGAAAAAATACCCCAAGCCAACCAACCAAACCAAAACTCAACACATGGCGACCCATCTTAAGAATGCCCACTGCAGACAAGAATATGCCTACCTCTAATTGCTGTTGCTCCATTTTGGTTAGCAGGAATTTGGAGTAAATGTTGCTTTTTTCAAGCAAATGTTGAAGCCTCTTGTAGCGTATTTCACTTGACTCCCTGTCCCACGAAGTGCGAGCCTGGCCAACACAGAGAGATGCCGAGTGTTTATAGATGCTTCAGAGTTAATGCTGTTAATATAATCAAGGGTTCTTCTTACAGGATTAACTACAATTGTCTCACACACACACCCTTTCCCTTCCAGCCATTATACATCCATGATTCACAAGTGTATAAACTCACAGGTACCTATGAAGTGCTTTAAATTAAAGTAACCAGGGGTTACATTCACTTGTGTATGTAATCAGAGCCCTGCAATACACACCCCTCCAAGTGCAGTAGCACAAGGCATTCAGGGGCCCAAAGGTATCTCACCTCCAATTTAGAGGTTTGGGGTAAATGAGATTTAAGTTTATTTGCAGCTTGCAAATTTCGGGAGGAAAAAAACCCCACCTACCCGGCAAAATTCAACAGTTTCCCAAGTATTAGTTGAGACACCTCCACATGCCATTTGCCCAAAGGTACAGTTTTTCATCACAAACAAGATATTCAGTTACAAAACCATCATGCCAAATTAACAGAGGTCAATTCAATTCCCAATGTGAAAATTTAGCTTCTCCTTTGCTTACAAAACCCACACATGCTTTTAAAATTAACTTCTGTTGAATTAGTCAAGGCTGTGCATTTACAAATTTGCAAATTACTCTTTAAAACTCAGATCAAGACTCCCACAAAAAGTAAAGAAGCATTCACTCAGCCTGAATTCATCTGACACCGACTGTTAGATTGACATATCAAACCAGTAAAAAGGTACAAATTAGCATCTCCAAGAGAAACCCCAGAAAAGCAAAATGCAGAGCTTTACAAGATGCTTATCTATGCCATTGCCTTCAGAAAAAAAACAACGGGGGGGGGGAAGGGTAAGCTAAGACAGAAAAGCAAAAGAATCTTATGAGGCTAAATAAGAGCAACAGGCAGGAAAAAAAAGAGGTTATTAGCTGTATCATGGGACAGAATGTGCGACAAAAAAAAGCGGTAGCATGTTTCTATCCCTCAGAAATCACACCTTTATTTTCCACAATGAGTACTTTCCCATTCTTATCCAGGTAGCCATCACCATGTTCTTTCATAAAAGGAAGATACATCTTCACAAGTTCTCTAGGGGAAGAGAATGCTTTCTGATGACTCTCCATTCAGTTTTTGTTTGCTTCTGCTCTCCCCAATCAAGGTTTTTTCCTTCAAGTGAAAAGTACCTGAGCTCAGAAAGATCAACCCTTGATGGCAAGGCCAAGAGAGAAGATAATGAAAACTACTTCATTTAGCAAACTGCTATTGCTCACTTTTTATTGGAGTGAACACAGCATCTTTCTATTCGCTGGTCAATCTGAAGTACTATTCCCTTGACCGACTGCAGAAATTCCAAGGGGAAAAAAGAAAACTCAAAGAAGATGAACAGCACCGAACTCTTACGGTTTCTTCACTTTGACCTTTAACTCAAACCTTCAAGCCTCAAGAAAGTGGGATTTTTTTTCCCCCTTTACGACTAAAAAGTAAAAGATTTGCCACTCTTTTATCACTCAGGTATTTGCATAGTGGTGTTTTGCCATCGGCTCACAGAGAGAACAAGTGACTTCTTTGTTGAACTGCTGAAAAAAATCATCTGTCAGGGCGTTTGCCCAAGTGACAAGCATAAAAGACCCACAAGCTTCAACAATATCAACTGCCCCCAAGATGCCAGTAAGCCCGGGTTTAATGACAGAGTGACTTCCCTTGGACACAGGGACAGAATTACAAAAGCACACAGGACAATTGAGCGATACCCTTGCTATAGGTAAGCTCTGTGTATTCTCAAGAAATTGAGAGAATATAAAAAAAAAACCCAGCCACACCACATTATAGCACTGTTACAGAAGTGGTTGGCTGCAAAAGAAATTAAATCCTAAATCCTTTTCACAATATTTCCTGTGCAATGAGATAAATTGCTCTACAAGGGTTTCTTCCTTTATCCTCCAAAAGCACTGCCTGCAAATTTTTAGTTCCAAGTCTGATTAAGAAGTACCCAAAGAGAAGACAGGCTCTATCATGAGGTACTGTTTGCAAGAAAGAAGATTATGAGACTTCTGGGAGAATAAAATTTTATTTTCCAACTACAGTACCACAAAATGCTGCAGCCTAAAAACACACCTTTATAAATCACAACTTCTCTTAGTCAAAAGAGAAAGACTAATTAAAAACAGTTTCAAGCCTTAAAAATTGTATTTTTCACGCCCTTAGGCTTCAGTTTCTAAGAAAGGGAAAAAAAACAACCATGATTTCTCAAGTACTTTGAGTAATAGCATTAGTTGTTTAGAATACTAGCCCCAAAAGAGCATTTAAGAGAGGAGTTTTTTCAAGCTTATTTTGATACCTCAATAATTTCTATCAGCACAGCTCTAGAAGCATCACGCTTTCATATTCTCTCTCCAAAAGAGATTGATTGGTATCAGCCAACTCTTGATACCAACAAGTGAAAACACTCACAGCAAGAGAGAAATGAAACGTGATGATTCTGACACACGTGTCAGGTACGTATTATTTCCTTAAAGCTGCCTGTGCTTCCTGCAACATAAACAGACAGAGGTACATAAACTAAACATCAGCACTCCGGATGATTGTACCTACACCTTTCTCCTAGCAGTCACATCAGCTCCAGCAGCTCCTGATACCCTCATCTTAAGGCTGCCTTGCAGGACTGCGTGCTGGGAATGGCATGAGCCCCATCCTTTTTGGCTAGGCTCTTTTAAGCCAGGCCACTTCCCCCATGCCCCTGCTGCCTAAACTAATACCTGCTACCAAAAGAAACGCACAACCAGGATTACTTCTGGAAAGAACAAGTGGTATTTATAGAAGTGTCCAGTAGAGCCCTAATCAGGTCGTTTGTCTGGTGGGTTTTTTAATAAAACAAGGAGCAGAAAGATTAAGAGAAACGTTATATACACACAGAGAAAAAGCACCAAAAAAACCCACTATGCCTTTAATATTTCAGACAGGAATTCAGAAGAATGTGAACTACCCTTTACGAAGCCAGCTTACTTAAAAGGCAGGATAGCTTAGATTTTTTACACTCAGAACGACAAAAGTAAAGAGGAAGCCTTCTCACTGCAAACTTAAACGCGTATAACATGCAACAGGCTTCTTGCCGAGTGCCAGAGCACTGTTAGTTTAGAAGACAAAAAAAAACAAAAACAACAGTCTGCCGTCGATGATCAGGGGCGTTTGTGAATGGCAGCCCCCTCCCGCCACTCCACCAGCCTCCCACGTTGGTTTGTTTGGAAACCAAAGGAGCCGCGGGACACCGGACCCAGGCCCCCGCCGAGTCACCTCACGGCCCAGACAGACCCAACCAGCCTCAGCACCGCTCCATCCCTCGGCTGCCGTGTCCCACCCCACCACAACCCCCATATTCCGCCTCCCACCCCGGGCCGCCCCCTCACCTTCTCCAGCATCTGCCGCTCCTTCTCCATCCCCTCCGCCTCCAGCTGCTCCTCCTCCTTCAGNTTACCGCCGCTGCTCGCTGTGTTCTGGGCCGGCATGGCCGCCCGCTGGATGCCGCTGACTGGGCGCGAGCCGATCCACGCGCGCCCCGCCGAACTCCCGCCCGCGCGCTAGCCCGAACCGCGCGATGACTGTCCCCCGCGCGCTCGCCGGCCTCGCGAGAGCGAAAACCGCGCGCTGCCCAAGCCTCGCGAGATGAGGCGGCTCGTCCGACACGCCCACCTCCTCGGGCACGCCCCGGCGGCCATCTTGACTCCTGGCAGGGGACGGGCACCCCGGGATTTCGTTCCGTTCGCCCGTGCGCCGTTACCCTGGTCAGCTCCTGGGCCCGCAGTGCCCCAGCGCTGAAGGGCGCTTGGGCATTACTGTCCAGCGTTGGGGCTTCACAGGCCGCAGTGAGCTCTGGGCCTCGGCAGCGTTAAGCCGTGCTCCTGGGCTTGTGGTATACAGGAGAGCATGGCCGTAGTAAGGGCTGATCGTCTCCGTTAATGCAAGGTCCTAGTTGTTGACTTGAAGACTTCTGGTTTGTTCCACGAGAGGGCGGGGGAACACTAAAAACCCGACGGAGAGCCGTACTTTTCCTCAAACTGTCTTTTCCAAAGCATAGCCTACGTTAAAGTAAATATTTTGTAGTGTTCAGAACAAGAACAGTTTAGCATCTATTAAATAACACAAGCTGTCAAAATAACTTTGGGCTTATCCTATCCCCACAGATCTATGCGGCAGTGCTGTGCTAGTAATTTTTTGCACCTGCCCCTCAAATGAATCAGTATTTTAAACTCGCTCTGCACACATGGGGGCTAGAGCTCCTGGTTCTAAAAAGGGACCTGGAAAGGGAGAGGAGGGAGGAAAGAAGCAGCAGAAGAACAGACAAGTCTGGTAATAACCGTGGTGGATGGCATTCTTCTCATTCCCAAAGCCTTAGAGGCTGATTTCTGTGTGTTGTAATGTGGTTTATTGAAAAGTGATTCTGTTTTGCAAGGTGGAGTTTGGAGACTTAACTCAGGATGGTTCTGCATCGATGTGAGGGAACATCACCAGAGCAGAATGTTATTAACCCCCAATAAAGTTCTTTTATTGGCATTGTGGCAATTGAATGCAGCCTTTTTCAAGCTTCTTATTCACTTGCACATCCCAGTGGATAAACAGAGAAAACCTTTATTTTCTAAGGCACCTTTCATTCTGTGAGACCTTGAAGCGCTTTCCAAACTATATCATTAGAGCAGAATAATCACCCAGATGACAACTGAAAGGTATCCAAGCTGGAATATGGTGGTGGTCCCAATACCGGTTGTAGGTAGGAAGCAGGGATGAAGGTATAACTAGAATTGGGAAAGTGAAATTGCAGGTTTTGGCTGGGGTATAAATATTAACACCTCTGCTTCTTTAAAAAAAAAAAAAAAGCTATCAGATTTGTCCTGCCCAGAAATTCTGAGGAGCACAATTTATATCTTTTAAACAAAGAAAATAAACTTCTCACTGAAATACGTAATAGGGGACAAATGTTCCATCTCACTCCTCTATCCACACATCCTATTTTGTAATAACATGAAGACCATTTTTAGAATGGTGAGACAGTGAGACATTCACAGCCTCACCTCAGATTATCACCTCAAATCAGGCAGTTGTGTTTCAGCCCTTTCCTGCTCTGCCCAACTCCTTGTCTGTAAACTGTTTGGGGCAGGAAGGGATTTGCTGTTGAACAGTGGGGCTGTTGCTCCCTGCAGACGGCTCAGCATCACAGTTGCCATTTCTTTTTCTAGGAAGAATGTGTAGGAATCCTCACCCTCCCACCACCAACCCCCTGTGGCTGCATCCACTCCAACCCAAGCCCCCCTGCTATGCCCTGCTTCTAGGTGAGCATTTCCCTTTGAGGGCAGGGTGTTTCTGTGTTCAACTACTCATAATTTAGGGCTGGAATATTCTTTTTCCCTGTTCATTGGTAAAAGCCATCAGAAATAAATTAATCTCTTTGGGGACATTGAGATATGCAATACCTACAGACCCTGATGCAGTGAAAGACTTTGTAAAACTTGCCTTTTAAAAAAATAATAAATATATTCCAGGTAAATGCTACCAGAGCAGTCAGTTGTGGGTAGAGCCTGTTGGACACATACCACAGTCTGTTTTTTAACATCCCAGAGACAGACAGACAGACACTTAGAAGGGGAGCGTGTCCAGTCTTGCAGACAAGGCACTTATCCCGGCTAAGCACACGTGAGTAAGGCCATGCCAACAAACATTCTCCTCCAGATCCAGCTGTGTCTGTGGAATGAGCAAGTGCTGCTCATCTCTGCTCCTCTCCAACTGCTCTTGAGACTAAGACTTCAGTATCTGATATTAGTGGTCTCAGGTAATGAGGGGAATAAAGCACTATTTTTGTAAATTGCTCATGGGGTAGGTCCCTAGGGCTTGGGAACAGGGCTATTTCCACCAAGAAAGGATATTAAACAGGCAGAGCTGGAAACACCTGCCAGAAGTATAGCAGGATCCAGAAAATGATGTGTCTCCATGGCATACATCTCCACTCCCTGCGTAAGCCCAAGCAAGCAAAGAGGTTGTAACATGTAACTTCTATTCAGAAGCAATTTATTTTACCTCAGCAGTCTCTGACTTGTTACTGCAGTTCACAAAGTCCATCACCTTTTGTTTCGGACGTACCACACCTGGACACTTACACAGGGTAATGCAAGGTGCAAAGAAAGATAAACTGAGTGGCCCAGAGAGGGCTCTTTTTTTTCCTCAGTGCAAGATAAGAGTTCGAAAATATGCAGATTGTAAACAAAGACGGTTCTGTTCCCAGGTTAGCCCAGTGACTGCTGCTGAGTCCCTGTAGCTCTGGGTTGTCACATATGAGAGCTACTTGCCACTCTGGTATGCAATACAAGAATGCATGTTGTTTCATCTTACTCCTTGCCTGCACAGGGTTGCCCAACTAATGTACTACACACTGTAAAAGTAGTTCCTTGTACTAATTGCTCTGTCTGCTGAATGACCAAAGAGGAAGCTGGGACTTTGAAGTCAAGTGGTTTTCTCCAGATGAGAAAAGCGTGACATACAGATTCGGGCTATTTTGCCCTTGTCTTACTCGTTCACAATATATCTACAAAGCTTTCCTACTCCTAAGCAAATGAGAAAGTCTCCAAAGCACTGTGGCAGACAGCAGTGGCATCTCTGAAGTTTGCTCACTGATCTTCAAATTTAAATTTAGGCTTTTTCTTTTTTCCTTTTTTCCCTTTTTTTTCCTTTTTTTTTTCACTTAAGAATCAATGACTGCTCTTCCTGATAGTAGAAACCCATATTCACTATGTCTGAAAGAAATACAATGGCAGGATCCCCTCCTGCATCTGTGAGCACTGTCTTCAGGTGGTCAGAAATTTCAGAGATCGTCAAGACCAGTGGGTTGACAATGTTAACTAGAGCTCCTGTAACTTAAGAGTTAAACATCCAGCTGGGAGGTGTGTAGGAAAAAAAGCCCTGGAAGCAATCTGAGGTGTCAGCAGGTAACCAACTTGCTATATATACAATAACGCTAGATGGCTGCACAGTCTCCAAGAAACGGCTGTTGCCTCCACGTTTTATTATCTAGCTTGTGGGCCTGAAAATAAATAAGGTAAGGTGTTTTGATCAGTGAAGCAGCATTATGTTTGTGTGCCAGCCTCTCTGTTTGTAAGCACTTGAGTTCTCTGATCTGGCAGTCAGAGCCGCAAGGTACTAGGAATGGCATTTGCTGATGGCTGGACTGAAACCCCTTGAAATATCGAAAATAACATCCTACAGTGATTCAGCCTTCATCCAGATTTGTGATGTCTCCATCAGCAGGAGCTAAACAGCACATGAAGAGGCTCCTGAGAAAGCCATTTCCAACCCTGCTTCTTGAGTAACCTGAAATCCCTGTAACTGCCAAGAAAAGGGTGGGGTGTGCAGAGGGAGGCAGAAGCCTCTATGGCCATCCAGCTTTAATCAGCCTTATTTGTTTGTTTACAAAGGCATCTAAATAACACCACCCACTATTCTGTACATCATCATCCCAAGCTTTTTTTGGTGTACAGCTTGCAGTTTGCTAGCTCCTGCTGCAGCACGCAGCCCAGACAAGACAGAGCAGGATTAGGGTTGTCAGAGAAAAAGGATTGATAGCATGGTGTTACACTTCAGCAGGTAAGCAGTTCTCTGCAAAAGTGACAAAAAAATCACCACATTGGTCTGACAGTTACAGTGAGCTCTTAGTCAGGCGTTTGAATATGCAGCTTTTATTCATGCATTGCTTAAAAGACTGCTTATGGGTTTTTGCTGTGCTTAGGTCTGGATATTACAGCACTTCTGCTTGTAACTGAGAATATGACATCTGCTAAGAAATGACAGTTTTATCCAGCTCATCACCTGGTCCAAATCTTTCCAGCGTAATTTCTGTCAGCAATGTGTTTCCTGGCTTACATTTGGCTAACTGTAACAAAATCCTCTCCTGGTTTCTCTGCCCCTAACTGTTTGGCTCTTTGCAGTGATTTGTGACTGTGCATTCACACAGGCACCAACTTCATGCATGTTGAGAAATGGCATTCATCCTGATAACCTGCTCCAAAACTACACGCGGCTCTCACTCGACATGAATACTCACCAGGATCAGAGTTTATGGCTTCATTTCCAGGCACTCCAGGCGGGCAAAAGTGGCTCCAAACAACCCTGGAAGGCATCCAGCCCCCTTGGACAAAGTTCCTGGTCCCTAAACCACCTCTTTGCATGTGGCTGCAAGAAATGAAAATGTTATGGATGAGGCAAAGAGGGAGAGCAGCCTGTGAACTGCTGGAAGTTCACAGGCTGTTTCTAAAGGATCTGGAAAAGCTGATCACAGGGCATGCAGCAATTTACACAGAGGTGCAGGCTCAGAGAGAAGAGTCCTCACTTACATTTGAACATGCCAACTCCCTGCTTCTCCTCACAGTCAGAGTCAACTCCAACCAGGAATGATTACATTTTTGAGTGTCACATAAGACAATGACCTCTAAGTCACACTAAAGGAAAACTCTTGTGAAATTTTTGCTGGCAGGCAAAGGGGTAACACAAACATCTGAGAGCTCAACGTGCCAAACGTGTGTGTTGAGATCTTACTACAGGTTGAGGGCGCAGAGCAGGGAGACACTTATGGAGGGGCAAATCCCAGCACTGATGACGTGTGAGAATGGTCCTAGCATCGTGATGTTCATGAAATTCTGACCATGGATAGTAAATCAGCTCCTTCTTTTGTGGCTTTTGATGACTGTGATTCAGCCTCATTGCATGACAGCTGGTTTGCATGAGATGATCAGTCTTGTCTTTTTGTAACTCCTTCAGAACTGGGCAAGCTACAAGCTTTATCCCCAGGTAAACATTCTTTACCCATTTAATTGTCATTACAAACATCAGGAAATGCTATGTCATTAGCAAGTCCATGGTTCAACCCCAGCAGTAAGGAGGGCCAGATTCCCACTCACATCACTGCCTTGAAGGCCTCTTAAACCACAGCCACAGTGGAAAGGGACCTGTCAGTGCCATTAAGAACCTTTTTCCCAGGGCTTAGTTAACATCTTCTTTACTAGATGTAGATTGTCTTCAGGGGAATCCTCTTTGCACACTGTTTGCCTGCAATTGTACCTACTAATGTGATTTATTTATATTTTGTAAAATAGGACCCAAATTTCACTTAGTTCACAGCATGAAGACAATAAAGGGAAGTTACTGTCTTATTGGAAATCCCATTCTTTCTGATACCTTCACACTCAGTTTTTTGGTGACTCGGAAGGGACTTCCACCCTACAAGAGCATATGGATCTCCAACAGCAGGCAGCAATATACACAGACCCAGAACCTCCAGCTTGGTAAGTCCAGTGGGTGCCAGAGCTGTGGGATGAGGCAGCCACAAATGGCTCCCTGAAACCTGGGTGGGGTGGAGAGCCCAGCCGGTAATACGTGCTTTTAGTATATCTGCCGAGAAGTGAAACTCCCTTCCCTCACACTCACCGCAGCACAAAGGTATTTTGAATCCTACAAAAGGCATGCCAAAAATCAAATTTCTTTCCAGCAATGACAAGAATGAGGAATGTGTGTAGCTGGTCTGTTGGGCTCAATGGGGAAGATGATTAATCACCTGCGAGGGAGGATGACTGCAGATGACAAGTCAGCATCTCTGAGTATTTTGTTTTTCCTCCCCTCATCCCTCTCTCCTTTCAAAATGAATTTTAAGAGATTGTTTACCGTAGAGCCCCCTCTGCATGCTTTGGCATCTTGTCTGAAGTCAGCAAGTCCCATCCTTTCTGCCAGCATTCAGAAAATACTGGTCTAAAAGATAGAGCCTTCCTTGAAGACAAACTAAGGGGTGCAGTGGTTCAGGAGTAGCTGTAGGTGAGGCTTTGGAGAGGGGCTGAGATGGCCAGGAAAACATCCAGGGGCAACTGGAAGGAATCACCAGGAGCTTTAAACAATTGGGATGCTACATGGCAAGTCCTAAAAGTGCAGCTCATCAGTTATTACAATGCTCTGTTCAAGTAGAAACAACCCAGGATCAGTAAATCTGGTTTACAGCAAAAAGCCAAAGAAATCTGAGCATTGTGGACTGACATAACTAGGTGCCAGACAGGAGGGCTCAGGACATATTGTACAGACTATTTGTAAAGACACGTTCCTGGCATTCTGAGTCCATAAATAATGTTTGCAAAAAGGTATTAGGTGCCTTCCCCAAGGGCTGCCAGAAAAAAAAAAATAAAGAAATAAGCAGACCAGAAGAAGCTTAGGCACATTCCAGTTTGGGGAGGAGAAAGAGGCTGCAAAGACATCGCTAGCAGACTTGTTATGGTACTTTTATGATATGTTTGCCTTTTCTTACCCAGAGGGCAGGGGTGGGGGAAATATGATTCCCTGTTCCAACAACGGTGGAGATCTAATGCTGTATCTGCAGGGACAGCACTCTCTTCTCTTGGAGCCACTCCTCCAAAGGTGTCTTGAGCCAGACTGACAGCAGCCAGAGGGGGTTCTGGCAGATGCTCACATCCTAGGGAAGCGGCAGGGGTACGAACCGCTCATAACAAACTTGGGAGAAAGCAGGAGGAATGAGGAAAGTGTTTGGATCCACGCAAACAGATCTTTTCTTGCTCCATTCTCACTTACAGGGTTGATCCAGGGCAAAGCATCACCTCTTCAACCCAAACACAGCAGCACCATGCAGGGAGCACTGCAAGTCTGCCAATGTCCTCACTGTGATCCTGTAGGGGCCTCGAAGTGCTCACAGTTAAAAGAAATGGATGGCGACCATAAAAGAGACTTATCTTCACTTTATCATCATGCGCTCAGTAAACTCCCAGGAAAATTTAGCAAATTCCCCCTGCTGCTTCCCCAAATGCCTCTGCCTCAGGCCCAAACTCAGTTACCCCTTTAATCCAGTGCAGGAGATCCAAGATCAAAGTTGGTGGGACTTCGTTTCATCGCAGCTATTCCCAGCACCATCCCTGGAATTCAGACAGCTGCTGGTTTTCATTCCTCAGCCATAGGGTAGCCAGATCTGACACTTCAGTGTTAACCCCTGGCTTTGGTATGAATTATGAACGGGAGTCTGTCTCCTGAAAACTCCCCTCTTCTACAAAAGATGCCTCACCTTCACTAGGGTGCCCCGTAAGGGTAAATTGTTTGCTGGTGTTTGCCCCATGGGTACCAACATTTCAGTGGCAAAAGAAGCGATCCCTATGTATTCTGGGATCTTCTGAGATGGAAGGTGATCTATAACTGCCCATTATATTGTCCCCAGGAGAGGGGGAAGAGAATTGAAAACATCAAACATTTACTGGAAAAAACAAGACCAGCCCTGTATTTAATCAAAACATTTTGTTTTGTTCCATTTGTAATTATTTCCATCCAATGGACAAATATTTTAGCAATTAAAATGACAGTTCCCTTCCATGGGCAAACAAAATAAGAAGTCATGTCAGTTCCCGTACAATGCCACAGCAAAGGTGACATGTTTTTAATGCTGTGATGAAATTTTCTTTACTTGTATTCCAGTAATACTGAAGGCATCAATTTAGGTTTAATGATCTATTGTCTTCAGTGCTGGAAGGCTTTGTTAGGGCGGTGGTGGGAAAACCAAAGATTTGTGAGGAAAGAAGCTGAAGTGACACTTCATTTCCCCCAAAACCCATGAGAACATGAATATGAACACTGAGGATGCCCACAAGACTGCCTGGGGCAGAGGTTCATAGCAGTTGAAGATCATCCTGAGAGCCCGGGGAACTGTGGCCATTGCCAGCTATGCTGGTACCTTGCATTTTTCTTATTGAAAATATTAGTTTTCACCTCCTGGTAAACAGGGAAAGAAGTCCCCATTCCCATATAGGACTTGCTCTTACACTCAAGAGACTGTCACAAAATGCAGGTAATTTGGACTTAGTTTATTGAGACCTCATGCCAGCCAAAGTCTCTCTCTACCTTTGCTTTAATCACCGTCTGTCCCTGAAGAGGTGAACAGTTTATGCAGTTTTCCTACAATGCCTGACTCTCCTCCTGTCCCTGTGCCTCAGGTTCCTGAGCTTTCTTGTACTCCCCACAGAAAAGTGGAAATAGAGACTTCTGCTGCAAAACACATTGAGATATACTGGTGAAACACCAGTAGAAACACGTTGCCACCTCTTTATGCTGGAATATTTTTTCTCAAACAGCCATCCACAATCACGGTTGTAGTTTCCTTCCTAGAACAGGCCCACTCTTTTTAATACCAGTTGACTTCAGTGCCCAAGTGAAAAAGTGAAAAGGGTGAAACCTGAAATGTAATTCATACGGACATTGCTACTTGCTTTTAAGTCATTTTTTACCCAAGAACATCACACTGGTTTCTCCACCATCTCGGTGTAAATCCTCCCTCCTGGTACTATCTCTGCACCTCGCCCATCCAACGCAACAGGTATATTTTCATGCCCTCTAGCAACAGATACTTTGCGGAGGAGTCAGCGTCTGCCAAGTGTGGTTTAATACTAATTAATGCAGGCTCCTCGCCATTTTCTCCTCCAACTCAAAACAGGCAATGCACCAATCACACATCCTTCTCACTGGCACATCCTCTGGCCGCGACATCAAAATACTCCGCTGAGATCCAGCTGCGCAGCCCTCTACTGCATTTCAGCTCCCTGCTTCTCAGACGAGTGTGACGCTTGGGGACTCACCTGACTGACTTAAACCGACCCTCATATTTGTGTTTTGCAGCGGAGGGCACGGCTGGTGTGTGCGGTTATGGGAAAGCAGTGTCTGGTGTGAGATAAAAAAGAAGGATGGTTTTGAAGAGGTGGAGGCTGCCCAAGATGCGCCCACTCAGAGAGCTGGGAAGCAACACTGGAAAAATCAGGAGGCCTGGCTGGCTGGTGGGATGGAGTGAGAAGAGAGATGTAACACCCTCCCTTTGCAGGAGGCCAGAAGCCTGATAGCAAGGGAGGGAAGACTACTCCCTGCTGGAAAACAGGGTGACCACAGCACACTTAGTAGGGCCAGATCTTCTCCAAAATACCAGGACGAAATCACAACTTTTATCTGAGAGATTTAGACCCGCTGGTACCAAACCCTACATTACTCATCGAGAGCTCGTCCTCCCTTTGGATACTGCTGACGTTGTGAAATCTTTTCCTCACCACAGTTCTTTCCACATCATATTTTATGTGCCAGCAATGAAGTCTGCTCTGCTCTGGGAGACCAGGAAATCTCCAGAGCACCATCCTTCTAATGCTTTCAGCTAGATGTTTAATGACTTGCAAGAAGATAGGGGTTAAAACTGATCAATGGTCCGAAAAGTTTAGGATCTACACGAAAGAATCCCCTAAAAATATCCCAGCTGGGTGCTAACTAGAGCCGTCTAGCTTTGTTTGTCTTACATCCCACTGTCTTCTTCCACCCATGGCTTTAATGATTGGCTTTGCTTCTCCTAGAGCTTTCTCAAAGTGTTTTTGAACTACCCAATCCAAATCTGTGTTAAATCTCTGTAAAGGTGTTTAGATACAGGGCTTGGGGTTATGTTTATAGCTCAGAACTTCCAGATCATTAGCCAGTATGTGTGGGGATAGCAAGGGAGTTACAATGTGAATTATGATGGATTTTCTCTAATTGTCTTTTTTTTTTCCTGAATTCTAATGGTTGAGAGCCATCGGAGGCATGAATTTATATATCTACAAAGGTTAAATATAAATATATCAGTCTGTCGGCCACCAAGAGAGACTAGCATATATAGAGAGAGGCCAGGGAAGTTCAGAGTTAAGGAATATTTCTATTTCAAGTGGACAAACACGTAACACTACCTGCAAGGTTTGCTGATAAGAACGTGCAGGCGCTTGGGTTAGTGCTGGAGCCAGAAACGCTACACCAGATCTGCCGGGGATCTGTGACGGTGACGGCTGTGGTGGCTCTGCCTTCAGCATCCAGCAGCTCTGTGGCCACACAGCACAGCTCAGCACAGCTCAGCAGCTTCCTGGGGACCAGCAGTGTTGCCACCCGCGATCCCCTGAGCCTTCTTCTGTGTTGTGGAATTACACTGGTCCACCTTTTCAAAAAGCAAGAGCTCTCCATTACAAAACGCATCTCTTTGGTATCGTCCTGCAAACCTGTACTGTGTTTGCAGGAACATGCACAGCAACTTACAGATTTCATCTTTGCTTGTCATCTGCAAACACAAGGACAATGACAACAAGGGCTTGCTGTTTCTGAGGTTGCTGGTGGCCAGGAGGAGTGGCTGCTGGCAGCACGTTGTCCCTTGTGCCTGCCATCAGGGATGGCTGAAGGGGCACTAGTCAGGGTATCTGCTTCACCCATAAGAGGAACAGGGACACCCATTTCAGCTGAGGGACCCAAACCTGCTTCCAGGGTGGGGAAACTGGGAGACAGTGGAAATGGACACTCCCAGCCTCCCCACAGCCCCCTCCTTTAACCTGCTCATTCCTTCCCCTTCCCTCTCCAAATCCTCCCCCGGCCTTATCACATTCTCTCCATTCCTCTCATCGCCCTCAGAACTTGCCTCTGAAACGCTGAGCCCGCGCTGCTGCATCCCACCGGCCTCCAGATCCCCTTGCTCAGACGTGTGGCATGGGGTTCCTGGCCACTGCAACAACAGGGTGGGAAACTCTTGGCCTCCCACTCATCTTCTTCTCCCACAGCTCTGAAAAATATTTATACACTCTCTATCCACCTCTGCTGTGCACGGCAACACATAAACCCCCCATCTTCTTGATGCTATCTATTTACCGTAACTCAGTTTCCATAAACTCTCCTCCATTTATTCCTTGCTCTTATCTTATCTCACAAACCTGACTTGACATCAGGCAGTTTGGTGTTTATATGAAAAAAAAAAAGGGTTTAGCTTTTGGCTTTTAAAACATTTCAGCAGCCACAAACAGAGCTAAGATCTCCAGAACGGCTTAGCCTGCATTTTTTGGGCACTAAAATGAGCAGCCAGCTCGTCCCAGAGGGCTCTCTGTAATGGTGTGCTTTGAAAACATGACTCTAAATATCCCTGGAATGGTTAGATGTGGAGCCTTCGCTGAAAAATCCGGCTCTGCCTCAGTGCCCCCCTGGCAGCCAAACTCACCTGAAATCTGCTCTGCAGCCCTTTGCTGCCCTTCCCTTGTTTCCTCAGCCTGCACGAACGCGGGTTGTCAGGGCAAGGGTAAGGCTGGCCCCCACTTACTGTGGGTTTTGACAGCCTGGAACTTGACTGATTCGGTTTGCGAACTTGGGACAATATTTTATTGTTGGGGGGGTTTTTTGTTTGGTTGGTTTTTTGGTTGGGTTTTTTTTTTTTTTTCATCTGTTCCATCACATTAAAACTAACTCTGGAGCGAGCAAATTGGGCTGTCAGACTGCAAATCACCGAGATACAAAGCTGGGTCATCTGGAGGTCAGTATTCGCTCTCTATATTTTTTTTTTTTTTTAAAAGAGTGCTGCCAGGAACTCTGTGGAAGGCACCAAAGAAAGCTACTCTCCTTACGCAGATCCCCTAAAAAAATACATTATTTTTACCTGGTGTGGAAACCCGTGTGTCAATTCAATCATATTGGCTTTCAATGCGGGAATCGCCACGCAGTGACCCTTTCGGTGTACAACGGTTTGGTGACATCTGTCCTCTGTTCCGTGAGTCACGGAGCACCGCAGAGTCATGAAGCGATGTATCACGAGCCTCCTGTTATTTCAGGGCACGGAAATATCTCTCAAGCGCTGCACAGAGACAACGGATTCATCATGAGCCAACCTGGAAATTTCAGTCTGAGCGGCAGTCTTAAATTAGTAAGCGCGGGGAAGTCTGCGTTGGAACAACAGACTTGTCTCCATTCATCCCACACGAAACAAACACCCAAAGAGAAGCAGAGCTTTACAGACAAAAGCACGAGAAGCACTGCTAAGATAAAAGTCACAAAGGTCCTGGTCCTGACCCGTGAAAGTCCTTAGTATTTAATGTTCTTCGATGAGCTTAAGTCAGACTTGAACAGGGGTGATATGAACATATCATAGAGTAGAGGGAGGTTATCCTGCCCCTCTGCTCTTCCCTGGTGAGGCCACATCTGGAGTACTGTGTCCAGTTCTGGGCTCCCCAATTCAAGAAGGACGGGGAACTGCTAGAGAAGGTACATCAAAGGGCTACAAAGATGAAAGGCCTGGACCATCTCTCTTATGAGNCACTGGCATTTTCCATCTGGATCTAGAAGAGCCCTGCTTTGGGGTTAGTTTGGAAGGGAAAAAGTTTTAACAACCTGGTCTAGTAGGAGGTGTCCCTGCCCAGGGCAGGGGCTTGAAACTCGATGATCTTTAAGGTCCTTTCCAACCCAAACCAATCTGTGATGAACTTGCTTTTGTTATTCTGCATGGCCATGGTCACTTACTGCTCAGAGAAACTCACAGCTGTAACGTCCAAGCAGCTTTACAAAGGAGTATGTTTTTACCTCCATTTTTTTTCAGGTAGGGAGATGAAAATCCCTGAGTGCTGGACCGAGGTGTTGAGGAGATAGAGCACCTCAAGGCTGGTGTCAGATCTGAGCTCCTGGACCCTTTCCATGGTGTGAAGGAAGTGCCAGATGTGGGACCAAGCCACCTGCAGCTGCACACAGAGTCATGTACACAGAGCTTAGAGAAAGGTCCACCGTCACGTTACCAACCCTCGACTCACAAACAGCGGAGCCAGAGATATCCTCCGGGATGTCCAGAGGAAATACACACCCAAGAACTGGATATCAGCGCTGTACACAAACGAAAGAGCATTGATTTGGCTTCAGCAAGAGATTTTTTAAATAGCAGGTTTGCAGAAACAGATGCTATTTGTGAAGTATGTCCTGGGGTTATCCAGACAGGTCCTTGGCTACTGAATGCTATCTCCTCATCAAGGACGGTTGTTTTCAACATTTTTCAGCCTGGGAAGCCCCTGTGTACTTTTCCAGTGGAGGACAGGTCTCATGTAGTGTATTGAAACCTACTCGCAGTCAGCTTGCTTTCCTCGGTTACTTCTCCTGAATACTGGAACAGCCAGATCCACAGGAACTGGCAACCACCACTCCGGGCTAATCTTACAGTATCTTCTCTAATGAGAGCTCCTGTGGCAACTCTCAGTGCTGCTGTCCCATCAAGGGACAAGGACAAGGCAGCCCCATCATGTCCCCTGGACAGGGTAGATCACCTCATTCCCCAGCCCAGGCTTGTGTCCTACATGTCCACAGTCCTCAGTTCCCAGGTTTTATTTTTTGTAGTTGTACAACAATGTATTACCCCCTCCAGGCATGAAACAGTCAATCCTGTAATCAAACCATGAAAGCCTAATTATGAGTACAATTACAGTGAAATACAGCTCTATTGAAGCTGGTGGGAGTTTTATTATTAACTGAAATTTCACCTCTGTGTTTCAGGTGGATAGTTATCCTGTTCAAGCAAAGAAGCCATTATTTAATCAAAACGACATTTATAATGCAACGCCGCTATGATATTCAAACCTTCAGGACATGTTTACTTTAATCAGCTCTAACTAAATTGCTATACAAAAAAAAAAATATTTAGTTCTACTCATGTGTGTACATATACTCAGGGAAAAGCAATGCAAATTGCCCAGGATCTCATTAATCGCTATTTGTACCACTTAAAACTCCGGTGATGGATTTAGCAAGTCACCTCTAACTCCTCTCTTGCGCTCCCCTGACACAGATTGTTCTGAGCTGAGAGCGAGCGTTTCCAAACTAAAGCACTTGCAGCATTTGCAACAAGGTGAACGAGGCAGAGGATTGCCAAACCCTCAGCCCTGTTCATCGCAAGGTTTAAGCAACTCTTTCACAGCTGTCAGGAATCTCCAGGGATAAAAACCAAAGAAACAAAGAGGCTGAAGGATGCTCTGGGTGCTCCCGCTCCCCAGCTCTGGCGCAGGACACGGTGTTGGTGCCTCCCAGCAGCAGATAGTGCGAGGGCAGAGGGTACCCGTTGTCCTGCTCTGGGCAGAGCCATGATGGAAACAGAGAAACCAGCCAAGCCCAGGACTGGCTGGAGCTTCATAAGGCTGCAAACACCTCAGAGGGTGGAAAGAGAGGCCTGGGTCAACAACATCGCTCTTCTGCGTTCCTCCTCATCACCTTCTCACCCCATTTCACGATGGGAAACTCCCCAGCCCTTCCTTCATGCCCTCTGATCTTTTCTGTCAATGTCCCCTGGATTCCCATCTAGTTTTACCAGTCTCCTCTTGACAATGCAGAGCGTGAAACTATGCAGCTTTTCCAGTGTGCTGGGCTGGATCTTTGTGGAGAGGGAAGAGCTCCTGCTGCCCTGCACCCAGCCTGGCTGTATGATGCTGCCATGCCCTCCCCTTACCCTGCCCCATCCCAGTATTTTTGGGACGGCATGTGCACACACTGTTGGGAGGTTGGACATGGTGCCACTGGCTCCTCTGGGATGGTCTTTGTGCAAGGACCTATGAAAGCAGGGACAAAACTTGGCCTGGGGCTAGAGGATGCCATGAGCTGGAGGGATGGTGGAGCCTAGGTTCGGTGCCAGGAGCCAGGCAGTAGGCACAGCTCCTCAAGACTTCTACATGTCTTCTGCTCCTGCGGCTGCAGTGTCCTAAAAATCCCCATCCCTCTGTTCTGGTGTTACCTGTGAAGCTGCAAGAAGAGGACAAGTCTGGCACCAAGGTGGCTCCTGTTACAGCAGGGCTCTGATGAGGAGTGCTACCCACTGCTTAGCATGAAGCGGGGAGATGCTATTAGGTGACCTGGGATGGAAGAATGCCCAAGTGCTCCTCACAGTAACCCCATGGCACCTATCAGGACCGTCCCATGGAGAGACTGAGCTGAGGGCTGCTAAGCTGGAGGACATGCTGCCCTCCATCATGAAAGTAAATTAAAGAATCATAGAAAAAAAGGCAGCGCAGCAAAAGTAGGGTCTGCCCCATCCCTGGAGGAGAACAAGGGCCACTGGCAGAGCCCAGGTGCAGGCTGCCCCTGGCCATGACTTGCCCTTTGTTGGGGCCACTGAAGCAGCCCCCTGACACCCGTAGGACACTGAGGTCCCAGCAGAAGAAAAAGGCACCTCCCTCCCTCTCTTCCTTCCTTCCTTCCCGAGGGGTTGCTGCTGCTCCTCAGGCACTTCTGCTGCTTTTCCTGTCCCTCCTCACCAGCTCCCCAGCACCACTCCCCTCCACCCTCCTGTGGCTCCCCCACCAGTGTATGGCCCCACGGTGCCTACTGTGGCTCTGCTGCCCATCCCACCCCGAGCGAGGCTCTTCTCACTTCTTCACACTCCGCAGGGGTGCTGGGGGAAGGAAGAGCTGATGGGGACCCCTCTGTGCTCTCATGCCACTGGCCAGCCTGCATCATCACAGGAGGAAAACAGAGGGTTTGGGTTGTTTGACCATAACCTGGAAAGTAGCCAGCACAGCTCAGCCTGCCTTTGGAAGGTGTTGATGAGCTTGTCCCTTGGCTGGGAAAGGTGTGGACCCTCGGGGCGGGTAATCCATGGGAAAGTGAGGGGGACTGTACTGGTTATGGAGAGTTTGAAAGTGGCAACCTGAGCTTAAGCACATGTCGCAACAGCTTTTGAAGTCAAAGGTCCCTTCAGCCTGACTCAGTGAGCACAAAGGTGTTTCCATCGTGCACACAAGGAAGTGATGTGCCTGGCAAGACACCATCCTGGCTCCCCAGAGCGCTGTGTTGGGAAACTGCTTCCCAACTGTCTCACCAGGTCTCCTTTCACAGCAGGGACCATGTTCCTGCACCAGGATCAAAAAGACACCTAGCATTTGAGCCTTCTCTGCTCTGGAAAGGCTGGTGGACACACCAGCAAGCAGAACTGGGGCAGAAAGTCTGAGCTGGGTGGTAGCTTTCTCCCCTGCTCTGTGGTTGAGGAACTGCTCGGGGCTGCTGCATCCATGTGAGAAGTGGAGGAGATGCAGAGGGGCTTTGCTTGTACAGACAGGCTTTGCTCATTTTGAGTATTTAGTGCATTTATCAGATTCCCTGAGGAAAGAGCAGAAACTGCAATGTAGCTAGACTAAGCCGAGCGTCTGGAGCAAGACACAAGCTTTGCAGGGGTTAACACGTTACTGCCAACAGACTCAAGAGCTGCTCGCTACCCCAGCAAGCTATTTTTTTTTTGCACCGTAAGGGCATTTGCAGTGAAACAACTTCCTCTTTCGTGACCCCAAACCTTCACCTGAACCAGCCATACACATGCAGGCCACCGCCAAGTTAGCAGGAGACCCGTTTCACAGGAAACTGGAGTCTTCTGGAAACTTCTGTTTACAGGAACGCAAATATCATACATTTCCTCTTTGAACAACCCCCTCTCTTTCTTTTTTTGCCCTTGACCCTGCTCTTGTGTGAGGGGCTGCTGGCTGTGGCAGCGTGGCATCCCCTCCCTGTCCTTTTCTCTACTGATGGGGAGCCCCTTGGCAGCACAACATTATACCCCTGCTTTTTCCCAGGCCGTCACACTGATCCAAGGTCCCTCTGCCAGCTACATCCCAAAAACGAACGAAAGAAAATGTATTTGGGTTGAGGAGGTGATTGCATTGCACGGGGTCCTCTTGTGCCACGCTGCAGGTACACAAACCAAAGGAGGAGGCAGTCAAGCAACCTGTCCAGATCTGGCCTTTAACTAAGCGGTCAAGGACCGGGATGGAAAATGAGGTCTAATATATAGGTATGATGAAAGGTTGACAGTTATTTCATTGTGTGCTTCAGTGTGAAAACCACAGTCACAATGATGTTGGAATGTGTTTTTCGTCACCACTAATACTTCACGCCAGGTGGAGGGGACTTTTACACGCATGAGAAACCCTGCGATTTGGGGGCTGCACAACTTAAAGACGACGGGTCCTGAAACTCCTTAACAAAAATCTTGCTCTGCTGGACAAGCTGCGGCAGAAGGAGATCAAGTTATTTGCAGGGGAGACTTTGCCTAAAGCCAAACAGCAGAGGAACACCTGTCCCAGCCAGGAGAGCTCACCCATGCAGGGCTGCACACGCTCAGGGCTCCGTCCTGCCACTGCGTAATTTGGCTTTTGGGGAGATTTTGTTTTGAAGCAAGGCTCATATTTGCAACTGCAGAGCATGGAAATGTAGATCCATAGAATGGTTTCAATTGGAAGGGACCTTAAAGATCTTTGAGTTCTAACCCCCCTGTTGTGGGCAGGGACACCTCCCACCAGGCCAGGTTGCTCAAAGCCCCATCCAGCCCCCAGAACATCTCAATGGACACTGTAGCAACCGCTTTTATAGAAGATTTCAGGGTGATTTCAACCTCCATTCTGCACACTAGTAACTGGGCCACGGGAAACAGCACAATGGCCCCCATAGTTTTAGGAATCACTGCTAAATGTATCTCCAGGTGCCTAACTTGGTAATTGCACTATAAACAGACCTTGCTGCACACTCTCACCCACATTCCTTGGTGCAAAGGATGACCAGCTCCCTGCGAACCCGTTCCTGGCTTCTCCGTCGCAGGGAAGTGCCCTCTGCTCTGAAGTCACTTCCCACCAGCCCCCAAGTCTCACAAAAGTGACAAGAAAGATAGGATGCAGCTGTATGCCCGAGGGAACCAGAGACACAACAGCTTTCCACACTTGGGGACTTCTTGGGGTGGAGAGTTTTCTTATGGGCTGAGGAAATTGAATTGCATCCATCAGAAATGAAGCCGATGCTGACTAAGAGGTTTCCCCTATTCCCGTTACATCCTCTGCAGCTTGAGAGGGAATTTCCTGCCTGGTTGCATTTTGGAGAATCCATTCTACACTCTCAGCACATGGCTGGACAGGGAGGAGCCCTGACACAAGGAAAGGGCAGATGTAGCATGTGCCAAAAATCACAGCATCCTTACGGGGCACCTGGTACCGTGGCCCTGGTCCTCAGACCAGGCTGTCCCCACAGCTTGGCCCCAGAGCTCCACGCTCCCCTCATTAACAGGATGGACTTCAAGGAAAAAGAACCAGCCCATCTCAAAACTCCCAATTAAATGGTGAGACCTGGCAATCCTCTTGCTGCTATACAAGAGATGAAGCTGCAGGATAGAAGCATCCTTCCTTTCTCGCTGTACCTTATAGCAGCCTTCCAGTATCTGAAAGGAGCCTACAGGGGAGCTGGTGAGGGACTCTTTGTCAGGGAGTGGAGCGATAGGATGAGGGTTAATTGTTTTAAATTGAAAGAGGGGAGACTTAGGTTAGATACTAGAAAGATATTGTTTGCTGTGAGGGTGGTGAGACACTGGAACAGGTTGCTCAAAGAAGCTGTGGATGTCCCATCCCTGGAGGGGTTCAAGGCTAAGCTGGATGGGGCTTTGAGCATCCTGGCCTGGTGGGAGGTGTCCCTGCCCAGGGCAGGGGGCTGGAACTCAATGATCTTCAAGATCCCTTCCGACCCAAACCATTCTATGATTCCATGACTACAGCAGCAACTGGGCTCAAGCTAGTTCTGTACAGGGCGGGTATGACCTTTTCTATGTCAAGGGTGTTCACAAGGTTTAGGCAAAAGTACATTAATAAGCAGTTTCTCTTTTCTGCACTTTCTTCAAGTCTGGACACCAAAACCAAGTACCCCTTTTGTTTCTTTCTTGTGGGCTGTTTTTGATGAGGGCTGGAATCAGTGGTGTCCACCCTTTGGAAAGCTTCACTGCAACCACAAAAGGATAAAATCTCTCTTCAGGTAGATGCTTTTGCACTGGAATAAAAGTCCTAAGCATGCTATGGCTTTTTCCTGATCCAGTGCTAAGCTATTCAGGTGTAAAACATTTTCATGCTAATATAGCCAATAAGCTTGAGTTGAAAAAATACATAAAACATAGTTATGCTACTAAAACTTTCCCAGTTTCCCAGACAAAAATAACCATGCACAACACCTAATGACAGCTTTGTGGGGCCCTCCAGACTCTAAACATGGTCATATATTGTGTCAACACAGGGCACTTCCAATATTAATTATCAGTTTCATACAGACAAACACACCCTCCTGTGAGAGTACCTACAGCATTAAAATCTTGCGCTCATTGCCAGCCATTTTTGTTCCACGTTTGCCCCAGCCCAGGGCTTGTGTGCATTCTACAGGATGGCTTATCCTTGTTCAAATAGCTTACTGTCACTGGATTCTTTTATTTACTGTATTATGCCAGCACAGTCATTTCTGTTGGCCCCAAGTGTTTGTTGAACACAAGAGGGGAAACTGAGGTTAGAAACAGCCAGCTTGAGACTCTCCTTAGGAACCGAGTTTTCTGACAGCATCAAACATTCTGCTCACTACAAATTAGATGTGGTTCTGAGAAGTCTGAGTTCCAGCTATATACAGACATCAGCATAGTAGCTTTTTTCCCCTTCTCCAAACTAGTTATTTTAAACAAATAAGCCTCTGGGTGGTACAGGAGTGTGGTCAGCAGTGTACAAAGCAGTGGAGCTTAATGGCAGGGAGAAAGGAGTGTGCGATGGTGTAGGGGCAGCAGAGCTGGAAGTGAGAGGCTGACACCTGATGATCAGAGGGCTGGAGCTCCTCTGCTATGAAGACAGGCTGAGAGAGAGTTGAAGCTCTTCAGCCTGGAGAAGAGAAGACTCTGGGGAGACTTTAGAGCAGCTTCCAGTACCTAAAGGGGGCTTACGGGAGAGACTGGGAAGGACTCTTGATCAGGGAGTGGAGCAATAGGACAATGGGTAATGGTTTGAAAGTGAAAGAAGAGAAATTTAGATTAGATATCAGGAAGCAGGTGGCGAGACACTGGAAGAAGTTGCCCAAAGAAGCCGTGGCTGCCCCGTCCCTATTAGGGGTTCAAGGCCAGGCTGGATGTGGCTTTGAGAAACATCCTCCCCTCAGTCTGGGACTCTTGGTGCAGGAAATAGGGACCTCCTATTCCCTGAAGGAATTTATGGCTTTCCTTCTCACCAGCCCTGGACACAACCCTCTTTGGCTTTCCCAGAAAAAGAGGAGCAGGTACTAGGTGAACGATGAGAGCCTGGAACACTGCAAGGAAATCGGGTGCAGCCCACAAACACACTATCCCACTGCAGTGGGAGGCAAGGGGCGAGCAATATAATCAGTCTCAGAGCCTGGGGAGGAAGGATGCCTTCTGTTGGATGGCATGAGTTCAGGAGCAACAAAACAATAACTAAATACAAGAGCAATGTGGTGGGGGAAAGGGGCCAATTTAACACCCTGTCTTTATATTGTGGCCAGTGCCATCAGCAAACTCCAGTGACTGCTACAGCTAAAAGTCAGTGCACTTCAGTTGATGGTGTTTGTTGCAGGGGCACCGGTGAACCGGCATCCAGGGGAGCAGAGCGAACGGGCAGCTGGACTGGATCTCCCCTGACAGGTCCCCTCCTGCCTGGCTTTCTCATGGCATTTGTCGCAGGGCTGGAACACCCACTGGCTCTCTGCAGTCTCCTCAGGGCCGCTGATTCTCCGGACAGCTGAAGTCCGCAGATTTAGGCCGGTTTAACCGGTGGAGCAGCAACATTTTCTCCTGACAGTGCTCAAGTCAGCAGAAGTCTGGGTGGGAGAGTAATGCCGGGACTGGTGCTCTCTTAGCCAGCTTGAGACCCTGTACAGATTATGGGGCTGTTGGTCGTAGGGAGCTTGCATTGCCTAGATCCAACCTAGGAGTAATTTCCCACGCGTTTCCCAAGGCAGTTCTCCGGTGAGCATAGCCATGCCCAGGACATGCCAGAGCTTTTCATGCCTGGCCTGCATATTTGGTGTTCACTCCTCTGGGGTGGCACCACAAACCTGCCCACGGGAGCTGGCATTTGGGACAGTCCTGCCACGTCCCCCCCACCCCCAACCCCTCTTACCCATAGCCTGCAGCCCCAACTACAACCAAGGCAGAGATTTGCACGACGAACACATAACATGTAATTTAAATACAGAAAGAAAAAATAAAACCTGAAAACTAAAAAAAAAGCCCACCAAACCCACTCCACTCTCTCCTCCCCACCCAAAACATTCCAGCCTTTCCTTTCCTGCCACTTGAGAGGGGGGTTGTTTATTGACATTATGCAAGCACTGAAATATTTTCCTTTTTCTTCTCTCCCGCCCCCCGCCCTTTTTTTTTTCCCCCCTCTTTCTCCCCCCGCTCTCGCTCCCTCCGCCGGGGGTTGCAAAGGTAGTTCAAACCCCTCCAGTCATCTCGGCTTATCAGCCAAAGGAGATGCATTCCTCTGGGCTGCTCCCTTTATAAGTCACTGCTGGCCGGGCGCCCGCTCGCTGCTCCGCAGCCTCCGCGCCGGCAGCGCTGCCCCCACTATGCCCTAACCCAGGACCCGCTCGCCCACCGGGGGACCCGCAGCAGCCCGGGGAGGGCTGGCAGCGATGGCACCCCGTTCCCCATCTCTCCTCCGCCCTTGAGGGCTCCTACTGCCGGGATGTTCAACTGGCACCGCAGCTTCACCCTGGGAGCGCCCTGGAAGAGAGGTGAGT
>VXBJ01005652.1:646739-691188 GCA_013400055.1 Nycticryphes semicollaris
CCCCTTCCCTTCGGGGACAGCCGACGGCTGCCGACACACACCTCCCAAAACTCGCTCCTCCGCCACCCTCTTCCTTCCCCTCGGCGGCAGCGCAGACGGTACTTAGGGCAAGCCCAACCGGTCACGTCCCGCTCCCCGGCCCCGCCGGACGGGCTGCCCGCACCGCACCGCACCGTCTCCGCTTTCCGCCCCGATGCTGCGCTCCCTGCTCTCCGGCTGCCTCTGCCCCCACGCAGGTAAGGCTGCAATAAGCCGCCCCCCTCCCCTGGGGAAGGATGGCGCTTTAGGGAACCGATTTGTTTTCCTCTTAGAACGGGTTTATTTCGCATTTGTCAGTTCGGGAAGAGAGCAGCCGGAGAGACTCCGAGCAGTCGGTCCCTGACGGAGGGAGAACTGCCCGGGATGGGAGCAGGAAAGGGGAAAATCCGAGGGAATTGGGAGCTGAGCGTCTACGAGCTCGTATCTCGCCGGTATCGTTCGGGTTTTACACCAACGCGGGGCGGATCGGGTCTGTGCCCAGCCTGTCACCGCCACGGCAATGGACACCGGGTCTCTTTCTAGCCTGGTACATCCCCATCCATCGCGGAGTCGGGATTATCCCGAGTTTAGGGAGGTTTCATGTGCTCCCTCCCGCTCTGGGCAGACGAGGTGTCCCCAGGCAGGGAAGGCAGCTACAGTCCTGCAGCAGATCGCTTGTAACTTTGTCCGTCTGCTGTCAAAACAAACGATGTGGTCTCAAACTGCCTTTTTCAGGCACAAAGGGTCTGCTGTGTTTGGGTTTGTTTTTTGCTTGTTTGTTTGGTTGGTTTGGGTTTGTTTTTTTTTTTTTCTTTTTATGCCTTACCCAGCACTGCAGACTGGGAGATCAGAAGCCCCAGGTAGCAGAATTCCCTTAGCACCCTTGTTTCCCCTTCAGCTCCGCTTGTGCCAGCTGTAAATGAGATGATCTGTGGTTTCTGTCTCCATTAACATCACTGCACTGGGCTGGTTGGCTTGGGATGGAGGTGGCTACAAGCAGGGTTTGCCAGCCTTAAGTGTACTGTGCTGGGCAACAGCAGGATAGGAAAGACATTGCAAAACACTGTGTTGGAGTGCTTTTTGCCTCCTGGGGTCCTGACTTCCCATCTGTACACCGAACTCCTACCTCCTGGGACTGCCACAGTGCAGGCAGCTCCTGTGGAGTCACAAGAGCCGCTACGTACGTTGGCATCTGCCCCGGGCACTCACAGCTGGGATTGTGCTTCCCAGCACTCCTGCTGTGGGGCAGCTACGCAGAGCTCAGCCTGAGCTGGAGCTTCTCCGAGGTGCCCTAGCACTAGTTACTGCCGGGCACCACACTAGCAAGGGTTGCTAAAACACTTTTCTTTGCCTGGGGTTGGTCTGGAGACTGGATTTTTACCCAGTGACACAAAGGGCTGTAAAGCAGTGCTGCTGCCAGAGAGTCCAGCATCACCACAAGATGTGGAGAGCATTTGAGGAGATGCCATTTTCCTGTATGGGGGAAATCACTCCGATTCTTTCCCCTGGATGAAGTTTGACCATGAACTTGTTTCCCCCAAGCTATATAGGGCAAGCCTGACAGCAGGGTTCAGAGGGGAAAGGAAGCTTGCTCTTACACATGGAAGTGTCCCTTATCACCCAGACACAGCGGTGTAATCGTAGGGGTAGGTGGAAGCTTTGGTGGGTGAACAGACTTATCACATAGAGCAGTGAGAAATCAGAAAGAGATTCAGCTAGAATATCTCCAAATAAGAAACAGGGACAGCACTCCCTAATCACCCTGGCTGGAAAGAGGCACCAAATATTTGTGTCCTGGTTTGGACCCCATCTCTGCTCAGAAAGAGCCAAGATCACGCTGTTTCTTGCAAACTTTGTGGCAGGAACTGTAAAGTCACATCTCTAAATACGCAGTTTGAACTATAAGAGTAAGTTCAGTTTCCTGCAGCTACAGAGCCCTTCATCATCACTACCTCCTCCTCCTCCTCATCTCACCAACGGCCTTGTGTGGCCCCAGCAAGAGTTACAAACCCAAAAATTGTCACCACTCGCATTGTGACCATAAATATTTCAGACACACCAAAGAGTACTGTCCCACCAGCCCACTGCTGCCTTGTTTGAGCAGAAACAGCTCTCTGGGGTTTCTCCAAGGGACAGCAATGACTGCACATGGAGAATTAGGTTAACAGTGACCTCTCTGATACCACTCATGAGTTCTTTTGGCTCCAGTTGAAGCACTAGGGTCTTTATGGCTTTGGCCTTCAGGGCTATTGAACAGTTGTTTATCCAAGCTTGCTATAGGCAATAAAACCTGATTTACTACATACTCGTCGTCCCCGGGGCGGGGGGCAAGTTCCATCCTTGCAAAAGGCCTCCTGTTTCCCAGTTTCTTGCTGGCTGAACACTCCTTTGCAACATGAGGTAGCCTGCAAATCAGATGGGCAAGGGAAGATCTACCAAATTAGACAGTTTTTGCCAAGGTGTGGTATACTTGTTTCTATTGGTTTAGTTTTCTGCTCAGACACATTAGCGAGCTGTGTGCCAGATAATCTTTTACCCAGGGCTGCTCACGAAAGCACCATTTCCTTTATTTAATGTTTTGAACCTTGCTCCTGAAGGAGCACAGGGGAATTTCCAAGGAGAAGGATTTGCAGGTCTTCGGTGAGAGCTGTCATCTCCCTGACAAAGTCTCACAAATATGCCCCATATGTGACTATGGCAGCTTGAGCCTCCCCCCATCCCAGGAGCGATTATGTTTCAGGATAGGGAGGACTTGGGGGCAGATCCTTGTGAAACAAAAATATCCTTGGCCTGGTTTCCCCACTGGGAAGAAATCAGTTGCAGGGTAAATGCAGCAATGAGTGGGAGAGGCCCTTCCTTCAGCTGCTGCTATGCACCAGGTCAGGTGTTAGTCTAAAAACTGGTGACTTCCAACCTACACAAGTAACTCTGATAAACCAGGTGGTCTGCAGGGACCTGCTGTGCCCCAGGACTTAATGCCACAGGGTCACTAATCCATCAGACCTGTCCCTCTGTTTCAAGAAATTCACAGGTCACTTGGAATGAATAGAAGCAAGCTGTAAAAATGTCAAGTGGCCTCTCTACGTGGAAATCCATTTCCTCTTTAGTTCACCCAACTGTATCCATCAGTAAACAATCAATCTCCCTCTCATTCCTCCCCAAATGCCTAGAGAGAGCTATAATTATCTCCTCCTCTTCCAAAACATACGCATTAAATCAATGAATGCCTCTTCAGTTAGAATCCTTGAACCCTGTTATCTTTCTCTCAGCATCTATTTTGCATGGATTTATCATTACCAGCTGCAGCTATGGGTGATTTATAACATTTCTGGTCACGTTATATTAGCAAACTGTCATCCAGAGGAACTTCACACACTTTACTAACAGTGAGACTAGAGAACACATCAGAGCTAAATGATCCAAGACCTTTGTGCTTTTTGTTCCAGGACTGTCTGGGATCTCAGCTTTGTTGTGATTATTCCTTTGCACTCAGCATTTCAAGCAAAGTGAATTGTATCTACACTGTGGTGAAATCTACATGCACTCCAGTTCCCAGGTTGGATAAATGGAAATTTCAAGAACTGGGTTTATCATGCAAATATTCAGTTACCACATGGGACTGTGTTTCTCTGCAAATTTGAGATTTTCAGTAACAATATGGCCTGGTTTCAGCTGGGAAAGAGTTAATTTTCTTCCTAGTAGCTGCTGTGTTTTGGATTTAGTCTGAGTATATATTAGTTTTAGTTGTTGCTGAGCAATGTTTAAATTAAGTCAAGGACTTTTTCAGCTTCCCATAGAAGCTGAGAGGGAGCATAAACAGGAGGAGCTGACCAAAGGAACATTCCATACCATAGATGTCATGCTCTGTGTATAAATGGGGGTTCGCCCAGGGGGCAGGGATCTGCGACCACTGCTCGAGACAGGCTGGGCAACCAGTCCCTGGGTGGTGAAAGCAGTTGCACTGCATCACTTTATTTTGTATATTCTTTTACCATAATTATTATGATTTACCATTATTATTTATATTTTCTTTCCCTTTGCTATGCTCTTAAACTGGCTTTACTTCAGCCCATGAGTTTCCCCCTCCCCCGCCCTCCTTTTTCTCCCTACCCTACTGAGGAGGTGGGCAGTGGGGAACAAGTGAAAGGCTGCTTGGTCCTAGTTGCTGCCTGTGGTTAAGCTGTGACACAATTCCAGTAAAAAAAGAAGAAAAAACCCAATAACATCCCTACAACAGTGATTTTCAAGCCTTCACAAGTTCTGCCATTGTGGATAGAGGTTGTAAGAAGGTGCACTGAAGACACAAGACCTCTCCATTAGCTCTCCTTAGAAATTCTTTGGCTCATGACTGTCCTGACAGTTTAGGAGATGAATTTAATGGTGTTAAAAGTTTAATGGTTGCTCAGATTGGGCTGCCCACAGTGCAGCAGCATGCTCACACATTAGCTTTGCTTGAAAGTAGTTGGGAAGTCAGATAGTCTGCAGAAGCTTGGTGCCAAGCAGCACCCCTACCATCACCAGGAGTGGCATCAGGTCTTCAACAGGCCTGTAAAACACCAGGAGTGGGGGGAGATCCTCAGCCCATGGAAGACCATAGCAAAGCTCTGTGGAGCTAGATTTCTCTCCCCAAGGGTCACTTGGTAATGGTTGCTGGGTTTTGTTTGAGGTGGGGGTTGTTTCGTTTGGGGTTTTCTGGCAGCATAAGAGTAATCCAAGCCTTCCAAGTATTGGGGTCCTATCCATGACAAGACTCCCGGTGCCCACAAGGCTATGCAAGGAACATCTATTGCCCAGCTAGGAAGGTAACACAGCTCCTGTGTGGGGCCCAGCTGGTGGGCTAGTGCTGGGAAGGAGGTGCCAGCACAGCCCCACCACCCAGCTCTTCCCCCCCAGCCTCAGCACATACAGGGGAAGAGTCAGCGGCAAAAAATGCCTATTGTTTCAGAAAGGAAATGACCCCTTTTCTCTTAAATGCTGGGAAGTGAAGACCTCATCATTGGCGAGGGGGGAAAAAAACCAACAAACCACAACTCCTCTTCACAGTGAAAGGGAAATACCACCTGAGCTGCTCTGCCAGCAGTGTCAGAGAGAGGACTAAAGGGAGTCTTTTTGTAAAGGAAGGAAGGAAAATGAGAGAGAACTCGAGGACTGAATAGGAGAGGAAGCCTTTCATTTCTAAGGTCGTGAGTTTGACTCCAGCTCGAAGATTCCTGCTGCCTGATGATTCTTCAAAAGCTGACGATCATCTCTGAGTCCGTACTGAGAGGCCACAGCCTCAGACACAAAACATGTCCCACAGGGTCTAATACTGGGCACACCAAGAGAGGAGTTACTACACAGGTTGTGCGGCTCCTCTGTGGGATGCTGAAAAACCTTTTCTGGGGATTCTCATGTGTGCCTTGCTGCTGTGCTTAGGTTAAAGCAGACTGGTAGGAAAGATGGGGTTTAAATTTGTTCTGCCTTTGTGGGGCCAGCAACCCAGGTCATGGATGATGCCCTTTATTTCTGGTGCTCGGTTCCTGTGGCACATCACAGCTGGAAAGGACTTAAATGTAGAGAATGTCAGGTGTCTTGTAGATGGGAAAGGGGAGAGGAACAGCCACTCTGAGCATTTCCAAACTGGTCACCTTCTGCCCCTCTCCGAGATGGCCACCCCGCATAACCCTGCCAACACCAGCCACCCTGGGTGAGCTCGCTGTGCGCATGAAACTCACAACAGCTCTGGGGACAAGCAGAGGGCTGCCATGGCTCTAATGCCACTACCCTTTGCAACACAACAGCAGATGGAGACAAAAAAAGCCTTGGCTCCATTTGTTCCAGTCATTGAGCACCTGTTTAGCAGGGATTCTCCCCATGCCAAGCAGCCTACAAACAAATCATAGAATGGTCCGGGTTGGAAGAGACCTTCAAGATCATCAAGTTCTAACCCCCCTGCCCTGGGCAGGGACATCTCCCACCAGACCAGGTTGCTCAAAGCCCCATCCAGCCTGGCCTTGAACCCCTCCAGGGATGGGGCAGCCACAGCTTCTCTGGGCAACCTGTTCCAGTGTCTCACCAACCTCACAGTGAAGAATATCTTCCTAATATCTAGTGTAGATATCCCCTCTGTTGGTTTAAAATAATTTCCCCTCATCCTATTGCTCTACGTCCTCATAAAGGGTCCCTACCCATCATGAGCATGAACATTTTGAGAAGTTGGGTGGGCACAGACCAGCAGGGAGGAGAGCAGCACAGGGCAGCACTACATGGTACAGCTCTGTACTGACAGCAGCAGCCCTCATCCCACTGCAAGCCTAACTTCTTCCCACCACTACCAGTGCTTCCATCAGCCAGATGCATCAGCAAACAGTGTGCTGTGACACTTGAGTCAGTGCATTAGAGGCCAAGAACCCTGCTCAGGGACCCAGCAGAGCTTAGCAGGGCTTCCACTGAAAGAATTGTCCATGAAACATGGCTTTGAGCCACAGGCCTGGAGGCAACAAAAAGAAAAAACTGGACCTGGGTTTCAGTGCTTTGGAGAATGGGGATTTGAATCCAGACTTTGGCTTGGTTTACTAGAAAGGTGGGAGCTTTTGCAGGAATTGGACCTGGCTAGGACTGGGAACGCCTGGGAGTTTTGCCTGGAAGGTTGTTTGAGTGTATCTCAATGCAACTTAGGTGGGATAATGAAACTTCTTAAAAGCAATTTCACATTTAGATATTCTTCCTCCTTCCTCAGGTCAGGAATCTTTCTATTAACACGTTAGGCTGTGCCCTGGCAGCGCCTAGTTATTGTGCAACAGAAAAAAATACACTTGGACTTAAAACTCCATGGAAAGGAATGCCTTGGGACAGCTGATGATGGGAGTGTATCCACCTTTGAAGGATTTAAGTTTCTTCAACCTTGCTAACTGCCAGCAGAGAATTATCCTAGAAAGCAACTTGGAAACAAAGCAAAGTTCTAGAGACTTAGCTGGGATACATCAGTTCCTTTCACTACGTACTGATTACCTTCAGGTATTAGCCAGTTCACTGTTACCACCTCCCCTCTGAGACGGGAAACAGTCTTATTCTCTAACTGTACGAGCTCAGAAAGTCCAGCAACTCGCCCAAGGTTACACACAATCAGTCACCATCAGTTACAGGCTTCTATTACCAGGGACCCCTGTTTACCTCTAGTGTGGTTGCAGAGCCATATAACCCTTTGAGAGGGCTACTTGGCAAATAGCAGAAGTTCATACAAGACAATGCTTGGCCAGGGCACACATTGCTGAAGGTGCTGGAGGAAGCTATACTGATTCCTAAGTGTGGGTACACAACTGCAGCTCTTCCCCTGCTGCCACACTACTGTCCCAGCCAGCTGCCTGAAAGCAGCATCTTTCCATACTTTACCCCTCCACTTCAGTAAAAAAAAACAGTCCAGGGGAAAGGAAACAAAACTCAACAATAATAAAAAAATCCCAAGACCAAGCAAACAAAAAAAAGTACCTTGACTGATTTCCCAGGAGCAGCAGTGTCAAACATGGCTGGCCTCCAACACAAGGAAATACATCTTACCAACCTTCACACGACTGTTCAGTTCTCTAGTGCTCTTCACACCTAATTGGAGCAGCACCTTCATCATACTCCTGATCCTCCCAGCCCCAGACAGAAGTCCATCTCCCCCAGCTTAGTTTATTTTAGCTTAGCTTTGCTCTGCCCTCCTGCTCCCCCCCATTGTCTTACAGAACACTTACAGCCCAAATCCTCAACGAGAATTAGCTGACAATTCTGTTAGGGGCCCTGGTAATGAGCTAATTTATAGCAGCTGAGAGTCTGGCTCACTTTGGGTTTTTGGTTGGTTTTTTTTTGGTAATTGCACAGATGAGCTTTAATTGCACCATTCTGGTGTTTGTTAGCAACAGGCTTGAAAGAGCTGAGCATTTTTGTGTGTCTCTCAAGATCTGTAGCAGAAACAATCTGCTCATTGGAAGGCCCATGGTTTAGATTCCATAACCCAGTTAACAGCGAGGAAGAAGAGACTGTTCCCTCAGTGAGGTGGAGCAAGAAAAACGAGTTTCAGGCCACTGCCTTAATCATGGGAGATCTTTCAGCTGGAGCACAGGTGACTTCATTGACCATGGGAAAGTATCATTGAATGGGCAAGGATGAGGTGCCTGAGTGTGTTGTGAAATCCTGCCATCCTTTGCCATCTGTTCTGAACTTGTGGTAGGGGGAATGATAACGTTTTGCATCATCACAAGGGGCTGGGAGGGTAAATCAGGAACGCTCAAACACGGTGGTTACCAGCACCTGCCAGTGCTGAGATCAATGGCTTGAAGCCTAGAAGAGACAAACAAGAATATGTTGTGAAACTGTGCCATGTTCTAGTGGCCGCAGGATGGGGAGAGGACAAACATTGTCCAGAGCTCAGTCCTTTCTCAGCACTGGAGTTGTTGGCATCGAGGGGACCTTCACAAAGAGGGTCAGAGATTTCATCTGCTTTTTTTTATTTTTCCTACGCCAGCCAAGCTTTCTGGTACACATTGTAGCTTCTGTACTTATAAAAGATAGGAATTAAAGCATCTGACATCTCCTTCTGTAAGCAGCAAGACCTCATTTTAATATGCTGCTTCCTGATTTCAGACAAAGACATATTTGTGTAGGCCAGGGTGAAACCGGTTAAGCAAGAAAAAAAAAAAAAAGGGGGGGGGCAGATTGAAAGAGAATCTCCAATCAAAGGAAAGTATGGCATGATTAATAAGTGAAGGCAATCACAATCTGTGGGAAGGGACTACCACTGCGTGTAGCAATTCCTGGTAAGAGTGACAGCCATATGATTTGTTCTTAAAAAGAAAGTGCAACAACGCCACTGCTCTCCTCCTGACTCTCGGTGGTTTTGTTGTGACACCTGCAGTGGCGATGCCATCAGCAGAGCCTGTACATCTATTTTGCATGCCGACACAGTGCTTTGCCTCTCACTGCCAGGAGATGTTTGCAGCTGAGCAGGTAGACTCTCTTCACTCCAAATCAGTAGCGACTCAGCTCCACCTCCTCCTTCCAAGAGGATGGACCCTATTCCTGGTCCTCAGCTCAGGGTCCATCATGCTCATCCCAAGAGTGGGAGGGCTGTTACCCAGACCAGCAACAGGCAGCTACTGATGAGCTTTCCTGTGATACTTCTGTGGGCAATGGCTTTCTCTTGTCCTCCACCACAGCAATGTACTGGTGTTGCACTGCAAATTCACACTGATTGCCCCAAATCTGGCTCTTTACAGTGGAGAGACAGCTGTGAATTCTGCCAAAGGCGGCAGTTGTGACTCTGTGTACAATAAACAAGGTCTTCTAAACAAGGTCTTCTTCTACATGCCCAAGTACCATAAAAAGCCCATCAGATGGGATTATTTAGCACTGACGGCCCTTTTGAAAATCCAGTGTAAAATATTAAATCTATGGCTGCCCATGGACAGAAAAGGGCACATTTCAGTGCTATCCCAAGAAATTATCAAAAGCAAACAGAAGGAATTTAAACAAAATAGCAAATTATGAATTTAGTGGCTAGTTTGGCCTTAATGAGTAAAAATCTCCCTTGTCCGAGGATGTTGCAGAAAGCAAGCTGGGGGAGGGGAGGCTGGAAAATAGGTTATTTCTGAAACGGGGAGTTTTTTGGGTTACTGTGAAGGAGGGCAGTACAGCAGAGCTGGTGGGGGGGTCCCAGGCTTCCATGCTTTCTTAGGGATAATTACCTTACTGAGAGTAAACTTGTAAAGCAGCTGCTGGTTTGATGTCAGGCTAAAAGAAAGGAAGTAGGAGACGGAAATGAAGTAGGAAGTGAGATATCCTGATGAGTGTGTGCATTGTAGCCCTCTGAGCTGCTCTGGGTCAGGGACTAATAAGGGAAGAGGTACCAGAGAAACTGAATTGTTGTACAGCAGCAATTCCTGGTCCCAAATCCATCAACAGATGGATGTGGAGCTGAGATGTGCAGTTTGCTTTCATGCTGGCTCTCATACTGCTGCGAGCCAGAAGTCTGCACTGTGAAATATTAGATCCAGAAAAACAGTAAGAAAACCTGGGGCCAGATCTTCCAACTCCTGGAGATCAGCCTTTCATCCAGAGACTGTTCTACCACGTTACCGTGTCAAATAATTGTGATGTGAAAACAAGTCGCCTTTGTCGAGGTGCAAAAAGTTCATGAACAAAGCTGCCCCCATCTCCTTTCCTTTTACAAAGAAGGTAAGAGTTCATTTAAAGAAATTACTTCATAGCTAAAAGCATACAGGGAGGGAAAAAGACCTAGAGTGCTTCGTTTGCTTTTCCTATCAGTACTTGCTTTTGGTCATCTGTGTGTGTGCAGAGAACTCCAAACAGTTTGCAAATTGCTTGTTGCAACCCGAAATTCATTTAAGCCTGTGGAAAGAGAGATTTCATTTTAAATTTTTTTTTTCCTGCTGGTTCAGAATACATTTAATCAGAGGAAATATTTTAACCTTATTAATGTCTGTGATGCTGACAGAACATGTATTTCTCTGTGTCCCTATGCAGGCAATCACTGAAAAATCATCTGTTTTCTACCTATCTACTAAATCAGTATGTATGAAGGACACTGGGGCTGTGGAACACAAAGCTTTTTGTTGTAGCAAAGCCTACAAGAAAGCTTCATATAGCCAAAGGAAAACCAATTAGGGCTGCCTCCCCCTCTGCCACCTTCCTATAGACAGTTCTACATTTCACCTCCCTCAGAGGATGCATTCTGTGCCGAGTTTTGTAGCCTCTTGTGACCTTCTGCTTGTTCTCTTTTAAGCAGGTAAGAAAGGCCCACCTGCGGAGGACAAAGTCGTGCTCACACACATGAAGATACTGAGCGATGAAGGAATTCAAAACCCAGGGTTAATCCCAGAGACTCCAGCTGACACAACCTGCACCTCAGAGTCCCACCTCCCCGGCGCCAGCCTCCCGCCGGACTGCCAGGGAAATCCAAGTGCAGCAGCAGACCCGGACTACCCAGATGGCCCATCAAGCATGGACTATGTAGCCACCCTGCCTGACCTCAGCGCCTTTGAGTCCAAGTGTCGGCTTCACAGATTCTCCAAATTTGAATCCGAGGACTCGGGAGTTGAATTGCCCAGCGGAGCTAATTCTCCATCAACACCAACAGGCTCGGAGAAGAGCTTTGTGCTTCATAGCAGAGACTCATTTTGTGACTCGGGTGTGCTTAGCACCTCTTCTTCTCCAGAAATTGACCACCTGGTGATGAGAACATGTGAAGAGCATGTCAGAAAAGTCAGCCACCAAGATCCAGAGACAGAAAAGCAAGCTGAGTACTACAGCCAGGAGCCAGATGCTGTGCAGGGCCCTACAGCTTCCCTTGAAGACTTCTGTGTCCCTCAGGAAGAAAGTCACAGTGAACGTTTTGACCAAAGTGAAAGGCAGTCTCTGGAAAAGGAACCTACCCCAGAGACGGACCTTCCTGGAGAAGGTGGGAAGGAGAGCACTCTTCCCACCTCAGCTCCTATAGAAGAGCCAAAGACAATTGCTGACAATTTCCCAGAGAACTTTGGCAGCATGCAAGACCTTCAGATCCATGAACACCAGCTGAAGAAGTATCCCACCAGTGACAGTCTGGATGAATACATGGATGAATGCTGTAGACTGAGTGAGGTAAGAAACACCTAAACTGAATATTATAGCTAGGCTTGTTCAAATACCTCAGCCAGGGTTCCAGTCTTATGGTCTGTCACAAACTAGGACACATCTAAGTGAGTCAGAAAATCTCCTCTGAAACTGTTGTAAGCAGGAGATTTTGGCAATTGCTTGTTAAGAACTGTTTTCATATCAGTGAAATTCTGAAGTCATTCATATATATTGGGTCTTGGTAAGGGTGACTAATGACTCATGGAGATCTGATATTTCAAAAAAACCCTAGACTAGGGGATGGACTTGATTCTGGTCTTCAAATAAAGATTATGCAGTTAGTTATCGTCCTCTGATACATAGGAGGGGGATCGGAATATGGTTTCTTTTTCAAGATCAGGTTTTTCCTGTCCCTGGGAACAGCTGGACTGCTGTCAGAGCGCTCAAGTTTGGAAAGAACTTGTCTAAGGGGTAGCTCATTCTTATCCAGGCCTATCTTGTCCTCTTGACCCAGCTTTCTTGAATAACAAGTGAGCAGGGGACTAATGCACAAATTCGAATCTTTGCTGGGCTGGGCACAGAGATCCCACGCTAACCCTACAACACAGCGTGATGGAAACTCCTGTGTTCTGAGACTGACTGAACTCTAAAGACATATTTTCAGCACTTTCCCCCTTGTTGGGTACACCTTGGAACTGATAGGAAAATAAAAAGCCCTACTGATGGCCTTCTCTCAAGGTGGATGCTATGAAGCCCCTGGTTGCTGCCTTGCCTGCCCGCTGTGGTAGCTTCCATGAACCAGCAGCAGAAAGATCTAACCAGAGGAAGTGATTTTTGGCAGAGAGACAGCCCAAAAAGCCCCATGAGCAAAAGGAAAGGAGGGGGCAGGCTAGGTTGACGAGGGTCACACAGACACACCAAAAATATCCAACGGTGCATCATGGGGATTTCTTTTCGGGGCGTTCGTTGTGGTAACTGTGATGAATTGGCATGGGAGATGGGTGGGAGGAAGCCAAGTGACAAGTGCTGTGTGCTGTGTGTATACTTTCACCATGACCTCTCTGCCTGGGCCCTGAACCGTCAGGTGATGGTCTTCCTCTCCAGCATGCCAAACCCTCCCACCCAAGCAGGGATGAAGGTCAGAGATGGCCCATCTTTGTTAACGTTGCATATCGAGGCAGTGCAAGCACCACACAGTCCACATGGCAGATGTCTATTTTGCACCGTTCCCAAACAGACAGCAACCTGGCCTTTTGGCAGAGAGTTTAAAAAAACCACAAGGACTGAAGCAGGAGAGTTTGAATACCAGGAGACTTTTTTAGAAAGTCACCTAAATTCTCTGTTGTGCTCCAGAGGGTTCGCAACCAGCTTGGCCTTGTCTGACAGCTCTGGCTGCCCATGAAATTCCTTTAAATCCTTTGTGAAATGGGACCTCAGTTTCCCAAATGAGAGCATTTAAATAAACAAGAGAATAAATTAGAAAGGAGCTCAAGAGGAAATGAAGCTCTTGGTGGCTTATCTCCCCTCCTTTTTAATATCCTCACTGGCTGAGCGCTAAAGCCCTGTGCCCCAGAGCACTTTTCTTTGTTTGTTTTTTGAGCTGTATAAATACAGCTGTGAGTGCCATGCTGGGGAAGTTTACCCCTCTTCACAGAGCAATTCCAGGGTTGCTGTGTCTCAAGAGCAGTGCTCTTCAAACCTGCTGGGATGCCAGGGAGCACCCAGACTGACTGGGGCAAGAAGTTCCCCCCCAGCTGGTGCAGCTGCAGAGCCTTCTGCTCCCCCCAAACCTGCACAAGGCTGGTCTGTCCTCACTGTCCTACAGTGAAGGCAGGACAGAGTAAAACTCACTCAGAAATGATGTCCAGATGATCGTCCGCTTATAGAACCAGTGGGTGCATCATGGTTCACCCTGGCTGAGGCTCTGCCTCAGGTTTACTCAGTGATTGTCACATTCGCCCTGTTCAAGATAAAACGTGGTACTTAAGAGCCAGCCTCTTTTCTGATCTGATGTCACCTCAGGGGTTCAGATACCCCTGGAAATGCAAGCAACATTGTCTGAAAGACAGGAGGCCAGTACAGGGTGTTCCCACGCTGCTTGGCAAAGAATGTGTCAAACCAAACTGTTCCATCAAATCTATTTCCAGTGCGTTAAATTCACCTTGATAGAGGTGCAGGAGTGTGCTTACACTGGCTTAGATTAAATGCAAAGCAAGAGAGTTGTTTAATTCTAGGTGACAGCAACTTCCTCAGTTCTCTGGCTGGTTTTGGGAATACAACTGGCAAGTAACAGGGGAGCAGCTGAGTTTCCCCAACCCAGCTGGCTGTGGCAATGCCAATGGCACTGTGCTTACTGGCACACCACAGCCAAGCAAGGAGTCAGCCTCTGGATGAGGATGTCCGTTGATGTCCTCCCAGCCCTCCCGCGCTGCTGAGGCCACTTTCAAGAGAACAGGAAGGAAACTGTCGAAAGAGAGAGATTGAAAATGACCAAATGTTTTGTCCATTTGGATTCATTTGGTGAATGGCTTTGGCTGAAAATATACATCAAATCATTTCAGTCTGGCATTTCTCAAACAAAGGTTTCTGATCTTTTGTTTTGAACTGTCATTATTTTGAAGCTTGCCTACGTTTAGAAAGATGAAAGAAAGTGGAAGCTGTCAAACAACAAGTGAAAGAACTTTGAAGCCTAAATAAAAGCATTTCCTTTTAAGCCAAATTAAATGGTTGGGGCCAGCTTGAAGATATATAGCTTTTGATGCTTTTGCTTTGCAAACACTTCCTCACCCTCCATGAAGTTTACATTTAAAGTCAGCTACCCCTAGAAGAAGACAGAGAGTGCGAGCATTGTCGTCATTTAATGAAAAAAAACCCCCAACAAACCACCAACCAAATAAACCCCACCATCATTATTTACACCATGCTAATTATTCTGGGCCAAAGCAGCCAAAACACGGCTCTGCAGAGAGTGGTACGGGTTTGGGGGAAGGATGGGGCAACCTGTGATGCTCAGCCCCGTAGCCTGTGCGTGCTGCTCGGAGGAAACCAGAAGCTATCAGTAAGTGCAGCCCCTCCTGGAGAGCAGGGTGGAGCCGTCAGAAATATACAGCACGATCCCTCTCTTTCCTGTTATTCACAAGCCTTTTGGTGCTGTCAGCTTCCAGTGACAAATGCTTCCCGCTCGGCCCGTGGCGTCACCGGTGGGGTTGCTCCGAGCCCACGATGGGAGGGTTGTAATTACATTCTACGGCTGTCGGGGCAGCGACTGTGCTGCCTGCGTACTTGGCCATGGTAACGCGGCGGGGAGTGGGCAGGGAGGGATTTACAGGAGGACGGAGCATGGTACAACTCACAGCTATCCCCGGGAGAAAGCGAAGAGCATTTCATGAAGTGCCAAAAACCTGAGTCAACTGCGAGAGATATCAGCGAGCTCCTCTGCATGAAGAAGAGCTTCACCTGCACGCCAGTCCTGCCCACCAGTTTTGGCTCCTGCTGCCAGGTCCAGCCTGGGACAGTTTTCCATTGAGCCCAGCTGATGAAAAGCCAGTTGCGTGCATCTAAGTAACAGATCATGTCTGAAATTGGGCAGGACAAAGTGCTAATTAGATGATCAGAAATGGAAGTTTCGATTCTACCTCAGTTGGACAAGAGGCTTGAAAACAACCGACTTCCTTGCAGCTCTCGCTGAACTTCAGACCTTTGTAGTGCCCAGATGCTGCAGTGAGCACGATGTTACACATCTGCAGAAGGAAAAGGGACAGGCTACCATCTCTGCAACCCTGGTGGCTTCAGATAAAAAAAAAACCCCACGTGATTCTACACCAGTCAAAATATTGACTGGAGAGCTCTAAATAAACCAAAGTTCACAGTCCAGATGCTGATCCTGTGTTTTTAAGCTTCCTAAGACATCTGTGGTGGTTTATTGCCAGCCAGCTGAAAAGCCATCCCCAAAACTTAATTAGGTGAGCACTCACAAGGGCAGAGGTGTCTTTTTTCAGTTCCATGGGTAGTCAGTGTAGCACACCTTAACTCTGCAGGGTCAAACCCACAGTGGGAGTAACTCAGGCCAGTGTAGCTAAGAGCCTTGGATTCCTTTTCATCCAGCTGAGGGTCTGACATACCTGAAAGCAAAATCTGGCACCTATCTATACATTATGTTGTTACTTTCCTAGTGCAGCTTTAACCATCTGAGTCATAAATTGTGTCTGTCTCATCCTCTGCATCTTCACCTTCAAAAAAAGTAGGTGAGATGTTTTTTCCTTCTTCATAGGTTTCATCAGCTCAAAAAATGGGCACATGGCTTTTGTTCCAATATTATTTGATAATCCTCATCTAGGCAATGAGAAAAATTTCAGTCCTGTTAGGTGAAGGTGTTGGGAAGCTTCAACCAGGAGGATGGAGACTGGAAGAGACTCATCCTGGAAAATGTTTGCAGTTTTCCTGTGGTTGCTCACCCTCCACTGCTGGCATAAAACTCTCTCGCAGGTGCCGAGAGGAAAATATTTAGACCAGAATGTGACAGAGCAGGTTCTACACTGCATGTGGCATGACAGCCAGGTATTTCCAGTCTATGGAAAAGAAAGTCCTGGAAGGCTCTCTGGAGGGGCCTTTTCTGAGCAATTGTTTTGGGGGCAACCAACTGAATTACACACATTTTCTGTATTGAACGCCTGCCATATCTGAGCAAGCCTAATGCTACCAGGCATTGTGGTAGGTGAAGTAAGTCCCTTAAAAAAGCTTTTACCCTTGCATGCTGGCTAGAGGCTGGGCAGATACTGCAGGCTCTGCCTAATTTGCCTTTTGCTCATTTGGCTTGCTGGGATTGCTTCAATAAAATGCAAATTAATTTCCTAATAAATAGCCCAAACTGCCTGCCCTGAGCAGCCTCTGAAGGACGGCTGTGAAACAAGGGCTTCCAGCACATTGGGTCCAACCTTCTGCCTGGTTTAGGTCCTCCACAGAGGTAAATCCCCCTTGCCCCAAGGCCTGGAGCAACTGGGGACCTGCATTCTCAGGAGCTGGAAGTTTTCTCTAATTTTTGCTCAAAGCCAGATTTTCTCCATGCCTGCCCAAAACACCCTTGCTTTCAAGTGCCTTCTGCCCTTGAAATCTGGGCCACTGTCTTTTCTCCTCCTCTGCTTGTTTTGCCCTATAAACCTAGGAGTAGCAAACACAAACCACGACCTTACAGCGTTAAGATGTAGGTAAATATGGAACATAAAGAGGGTCCCCTGCCTGAAAGAGGTGACAGTCAAGTTCTTCCTGCTCTCTCCCCAATCCTGAGGTTACAGCCAGATGTTTTACTTTATCCTCTCCTCCAAGAGCTCCTCTCTCACTTTTGTAGTCTTCCCTAGTGTTTCTGCAGCTATAGAAGGGGTTGGATGTGGCTTACTGTCTCCATAGGGCAATACAAATGTGCCATCAGTCACTGGAACAGCAAACTGGCAGAAAGGGAAGTCGTTAAATGTGCAAAAAGATGGAACAGAGTGTCAGAAAGCCTACATTTTCAAGGGGAACGAGGAGCTTTAGACTACTCATTTTGGGACAGCTTTAAAAAAAACAGATTTTCAGAAGCTAATAGTAATGTGCTTTCTGAAAAATCATGCTTCTGAAGCTGAGCACCCCAAAAACCCTAGCTGCTTTCAGATACATTGGTTATAATGCGTTTGATTCAAGCTTTTCCCAGCAGGCACCACGTGGGCTTTGTTCTCCTTGTGGGTCCTGTGGCTGCCCCTTTGCACTGCACAGAAATGCTAAAAAACCTCAGTTTTATGGCTGAGTATCCTTTGTTTTCCCAACGCTTCTGCAGGCTCTGCCCGAGAGGAAAATAAAAGCCATGAATGTGAATGACTGGTTGGCTTGGAGTCCCATGATTTCATGTGACCTGTGTCCCAACCTCAGGCACAAAAGCATCTGGACATAATAATACCTGTTTATAAATAACATTGTATCATCATTTGTTTAAAAAGAAGTAAATCCTAGTGTTGATTATTTTTGAACACACCATGAGCTTTCTGACATAATGAAAATACAGGAAGAGTCCCAAGGCTGGCATTTCCCCAAAAATGTAGATTGTTGTGGGAAAGGAGACAGAGTAAGCTTCCTGCTTTTGTAGAGGGAACTTATTTTTTTGAAGTAAGATAAACTTAGAGCACTGCTTTTGTAAAGATCGAGGCTTATTTTACTTACTGCTATCACACACACATCGGCAGGCAGGGCCAAGGTGGAAGTGAGCCTCGGCGTGTCTTTGTTAGCACGTTCAGCGGAGTCTGCTTGCGGGGCAGGAGGAGGACACTTTGCTGCTCCTGGGGAAGTCCTGGGGCCAAAAAAAGGCGAGCAGGTGGGTGGGAAGCACCGTTGCCTGTCCTGTGTCTATCTGCAGCTGAGCAGCAGTGAGATTCTGCAGGTCCTGGGTGGGGAGACATCAGTGGTACAGGGTATTTGACCATAGCCAGCCAGCCAGATTGATCCCGTGGGCTTTCTTCAGGCATTTCCTCATGACTGGGAAAGTAGCAGCAGGGAACGTAAGCTGGGATCTGCTAAAAGCCAGTGGAAAGATGTTATTTCACTTTGGCAGCTTGATTTGGGCACACATCCCTTTCATTGACCCACAAGTGGTGAGGGTCTCAGTTCAGCTGGGCCCTAATGGTTGCAGATTGGCAAAGGCAAACAAAATGTAGCCCTAAGCTGGTCACAAAGCGGCAAATCACTGCGACCTGGAGTACTGTGTCCAGCTCTGGAGTCTTCAGCACAGGAAGGACGTGGACCTGTTTGAACAGGTTGAGAGAGTTGGGACTCTTCAGCCTGGAAGAAGGCTCCAGGGAGACCTTAGAGCCCCTTCCAGTACCTAAAAGTGGCTACAGGAGAGATGGGGAGGAACACGTGATCAGGGAGTGGACTGATAGGATGAGGGATAATGGTTTTAAACTGAAAGAGAGGAGATCTAGATTAGATATTAGGAAGAAATTCTTTGGTGTGAGGGTGGTGAGACACTTGAAGAGGTTGCCCGGAGAAGCTGTGGCTGCCCCATCCCTGGAGGGGTTCAAGGCAAGGCTGGATGGGGATTTGAGCAACCTGGTCTGGTGGGAGGTGTCCCTGCCCAGGGCAGGGGGTTGGAACTGGATGATCTTTATGGTCCCTTCCAACTCTAACCATTCTATGATTCTATGAGATGTGCCTTTGGGTAGGACCCAAGCTCAGCCTCAGTACACATAAGCATGATTTCCACTGAGGACAATGGGCTAAATGAGCCATACTAAACCCAGTCCCCTATCCCACGCAGTAGACTGTGTTTGTGAGCATGCTAAGGCCAGTAAAAGACATAAATTTGCCTGGAAGAGGAACTAGGAAAAGGCCATCACAAGTTTTACCTCTGCATCAGCCCGTGATCGTTCAGAAGAGTGCCTCTGATGGAGCATCTTTCTGGGCCATCCAGAAATGAGCTGTTCAAATCTGATTCTAATCAAAGCCCCTTCCAAGAAGAAGCCTGAGTGTCTTTGCCACAGCTCACATGACTGTAAGGAGTGTGCTGGGCTGCCCATTGCTATTAAGGATTGTTCTGTTGTTAGTCCGTGGTCTGAGCTATATTGTCATTGCAGGTGAACCAAGGTAACAGCAAAGTCCTGGGGTCTGGTCTGGGGTACCTGGAACACATTTGCCAACTGATTGAGAAGATTGGGCAGCTGCAGGAGCACAACCTGCGTCTTCAGAAGCAAGTGTGCAGCTTGCAGAAAGAGCAGAAGATGAGACAGATCAAAGAGGTAAGCAGACACCATATTATCTTCCATTAAACGGTACACTTGGGGCCCAGATGGAAAGTTCCCCATTAGAGAAGATGCTGATTTACTGGGCCCCACACCCACCTGGGCTGGGTGTTCTAGTCTTCAAGGAGCCCACAGCAGGCTCAGCTTCCCTTAGGGTGGGCTTGGGTTTCTTGTTCTGTTCTGCTTCCCAGATGTGGTTGCTTCTATTGAGTTAAAAAATGTCCCTCTCACTTCATATGATGGCCATGCTCAAAGTCAGGAGCTTTTACTTCTCCACAGTTCACAAGAACACATCTCCCCCTGTCAATGCTATCAAAATATTTCCATGGACCTCCTTAGCAATTGTGTATTGAGTTAAAAGCTCTTTCTTTCCCTTCTGGTTTCGAACTGCTAAAATCCCAGGATTTCCCACAAAACAGACACAATGCCAAAGAGAAGCAGTGGTACCGCTGCCCAAATCCATGCTCTCTTTCCCTTCCTGCACTTTTGAGTTGCCAAATGAATCTCTGACATGAAACTTCTTTGCATTTCTATTTGTGTCTTTTTTTTGGGTCACCCAGAGCAAGCTGGGGAATTTGGCTGAAATTTGCAAATCAATTCAGTGTCCACCTAAACAGCAGTTTTTTAGCCCCTGTGTATTTTTTTTTTCGGCACTCTCCCACCTCTGCTTTTCAGTTCTTTATCTTTGGCCATCATGCCACATTTCTAGCTTTTTTCCTTCCTTCCCTTTTTATTTATTTTATCGCCCCCAAAGGAACAGGAGGGGTTTGTCACACTCAGCTATTTCTTCCCAGCCATGCTGTGGTGAGTCTTTTATTCTCCCGACGGCGTCATTCCTCCCCTGGTGCTGCTCTCCCACCTGCTGGGACTGGATCTGCAGTAGGTGACCGACTCCTCCTTAGAGCCAAAGCCAAGCTGTGAGTCAGGTTGCAAAGCAGCATAGTCCGTCATTTCCATGTACCCATCTCTCACGCTCAGAGGAATGCAACCTCCTACATAGTGCCTGGGAATTGTTAACACATTTCCTGAAGCTTTACAACTGTGAGTCATGGCTCAAAGTAACTCTTCCAAGCTGCAAATTCAGGGTCAATTCCTCATCTGGCATTATATGCCCCCTCCTCCCAAGCTCCCACTGAAATGAAAGGCACCATGCTTTCATTTAAATATTTGAAACTTTGTTCTTTATGGTATTTTCTAAGATCTCTCAGCAGCGTCTTCTCAGCCGGCCTTTGCCCGTTCAGTGGGGAACAGGGTATAATGTTCAGCACTTGCAACTTGCTCTACAAAACTGGGTGATCTCTCTTGGGTATCTTATTTTCCTGTGTAGGGTCATTGCCCCTCTTGTGTAGAAGAGAAATGCTACTACCCCAGTTTACCATGAGACATGGAGGTTGCTGTTCACACACCATGCTTTGTAAGGTGTCCTACGGATACCTTCCAAATCACGCTCACTCTCCAGGCAGACTATGAGTGTGGAAGTGTTCCCATATCCCAGACATGGTTGGGGAAGATGCAATCCCCAGAGCAGATATGGATTAGTATTGTATTAAGAGCTGGACATCAGGGTTATAGATGGCCAGTGCTCCCAATGCTGTTTTGAGAGCTGTACAGACACTGCCACAGAGACGGATGACATTTCCAGAAGCACTCAGATGGTGCAGGTCGCTGAAGCTGACAGAGCTGTACAGATTTATTCCATAAAGTACCAAGCAGTTTTGATTGCAGGAAGCTGAAGGCATGTCATCATTCACAGGACTAGCCTTGACCAAGTAGGATGATTGAAACCTTCTTTCATCATAACTTTTCTAAGCATGTCTTAGAAACATTTAATCTTTTGCAGAATGCTATGCAGTTGTAGAGAACAGCTTTTGCCAGCAGAAGTGTGGATCTTTAAACAAAAAAACCAAACAAACAAACAAACAAAAAAAAGAGGGATATATCCTCTTTTACCTTTGCTATGAAACTCCTGGATCTCACCATCTTGATGTCCTTATGAAGAGACCTCCCAGACATAACCACAGCAGGTGCTGCTCGGTATGGTGTTGATCCTGGGACACAAAGGGCACACGGTTACTCCATGACCTTAGCTTTACAAGGAAGTCGTTAATGCCCTGGGCCAAAAGCAGCATCTTTCATCATATTTTCAAAGCACGACCCAAAGGTATAGGTACTGCAAAGTGCCGTGCTACTGTGGCAACATATCCAGAAGCAACATTACACTAAAGCTGTCAATTGTTTGGGGGTCTCCAGAGGCCAACAGCAAGAAATAGCTTGGTTCCCTTTCTACTTCAGCTGGATAAAGGTCTCCTTGCTTCCCGCCCTCCTAAACTCTTGTGCAACGTGGTTGTGCAAGGTACAAAACCTCTCCTTCCCACCAAACGGCAGCTGAAGTACCACATACAGAGCATCTCACTGCTAACATGTAAGAGAACTATGGCATCCCATCAATAAAAATGCATGATACTGTTGTCCATGCACATTCCAAAACATCTTAAAATGCAAGTCACTGTTATAACAGATCGGTTTATTTACACAAATGCCTTACCCGAGCAGCTCTGTGTTTAGAAACTTGTATTCAATTCCTTCTAGAAGATGTTGAGTGTCAGGCAATTTAACTTAAACACCAATGAATCCATGGGGGGAAAAAACACAAACAAAAAAAACAGCCAACCAACCAAAAAAAAAAACCCCACATGAAAAATCTCCATTGCCAACTCCAGGCTCCTCAGCCTTTTAGAGAGTTAAATAATTTGTCTGGGTGCTGATGAGTCTCAGGACAAGGCTGGAATTGATTGCAATTTGTGTGTAACATCACCCTGCACGGTTACCTGAGAGTCTGCATACTTTCTTCGTGTCTGGTGTAGGAGTACCTTCTGCAGCAGTGCTCTTGTGGAGCTGCCAGCTTCTTCCTCAACTCGTACCAAGACGGAAAGACATTTTGTGCTGGGAGGAGCAGACCTTACAGCCTCTTGGTTCAGACTGGAAACGCTTCGGATCTTTCCATCATCCCAGAAATAGGAGCAAACGCTGAAAAGCTGAGCAGCTGCAATGGTGAGTTCAAATACCTCTAACCTGCCCCCCTGCTTGCCACCAGTTGGTGAAAGAAGCTGACCAGCAACTTCTTCTTCCTTGGAAAAGACAGATGGAAGCAGAGAAGGGTGTTAACGGAACTAAACCTTAGCTAGAAAGCTAAGAGATGTGTTTTGAAATGCTTTGTCTACACCTAGGATTCTCACACTTGCTTCTCCGTATGTGTGAAGCAGGACTTTTTGCTCTGCAGCTGTGGTTACAGAGATTAAGGACAAATGCATTACAAAACAGGTCTGTCTTTTGGAAACTGGTAGAGCCCCTCCGTGTGGCTTTAAAATCCACCCCCCAGACAAGGTAGGATTTGATCTAAGATGGAAAGCCTTAGGCCTGTTATTAGTCTTCTGCCCTCGCAAGCAAGCACAGAACACATTCCTGGAGAATGACTTATTTTATAGACCAAACGGAAATAAACCCCAGCTGCAAAGCTTGGATCCAGAGACCAACTTTTCCAGAAGGCTGAGGAAGACTGGGCTCACCCTAGTGATGACAAAGCCAGCTGAAAACTCTGGAACCAATGTTAGATGTGGACCAGCCCATTGATTAGTTTATTGCAAACCTTGGGCTCCAGCCTGCCTCTAATACCTGGTGAAACACAGGACATGAACGCACCTCCTAGCAGGATTGAGTCAGAGTGTAAATGGTCTTTGGGATCTCTAGGACTCAGACTCAGAAAAGCTCTTTCCTGGCAGTTTCAGAGCAGGTCTGGAAGGAAAATAAGACCATGAGGAAGACATAAGAAAGTCTGCTGTGGTTGGACACTATTAGAGTATTTACCTTCTTTCCGCTGAAGTGTGGCATGAAAACACATGAGGTCTCATCCCACCATTAAGTCCGTGGGTTCTCATCCCATTTGAGGTCACAGCTTGCTGGCAGCACTGCCCAGAGGCCATCCTAGTAGGACACTGCTGAGAAATGTGAGCAAGTAAGTCCTCGTGTTTCTTTGCTGGAAGTGAGAGATACCCGGAATCAGGAAACAGCCAGCTGATGGCTGGGCTCAGGAAGTCGTCAAACAATAGGAACAACAAGGAGAATGAGTTCAGAGAAGCTGGTAGCATGGCTGAGGGACAGGCTTTTCCATCAAAGGACCCTGCAGTAAGGAAGGTGAGTGATAAGCTTGGAGCTCGACTCCAAGTGGGACATGGGGGTGATGGAGAGAGAAGTTCTGCTCAAGCAAACCAGAGTGGGGTGCTGGGAGAACAAGCCAACACTGCTGTTGAATGAGGCTGGGGCAGTGAGATTAAACCAAGCACACATTCATTACCATCTATAAAAATTTTAATGTGTCAGCCCTTAACTGGTAACACTTATTACCATACTGGTAGCACATCAGTGTAATTAGCTCCAGTTCCTAGAGCATGGTTCAGGGAAACCGTGTCACTGAAGTCCAAGGGAACTATGAGGAATGCTTTTCCCCTCCCTTTCTTTCCCATTGTTTGTGGCTGCCTCAGCACTTCCAGGTTCCGGTGGGGATCAGAAGTGCTGAAATACCAGGGCAGAGGCTCTAATCAGAATATTCCCAGCCCAACAGGAAGGAGGAAGGAGTAGGTCTGTCATGGGAAAGACCTTCTCATGAAATTTCCACCCCGAAGTTGCAGATAGGTGGCCAATATTTTGATGAACTTAAGAAACGAATTCAAGGCTGAATCCTGAAAGGTGCTCCATGCTCTGGCTCATATGCAGCCAGCTGCTGGAGTATGAGCACTATTGTAAGCGCTTGGGAAACCCTGGTGGCTTCACAGGATGGCAGAATGAAGATCCACACTGAATCCTCATGCTCTTTTGTTACACCACACCTTATTATTGTCACTTAGTATTGTGTTTTGTACCCTGAGCATGAAATGCCCCATTTACTTCTACAGTCAGGTACTTTATGGGAATCCTGCTACACTAGTCCCCGGGCTACCAGGTGCTGTACACACGAGCTGGCAATCTAAATACAAAAGAGAGGCGAGAGGAGTAAAGAAGGGGTTATCACACACATGAGAGACTGTCTGTCCCCAGCACTGTGAGATAGTCTTGCTGTCTTGTTATTTATCAATGTATTTGCCTTTTGTTTTTAGGGTCTGGACGTGGGCAAGACCATCTCGGTACGTAGTGCCTTTGCAGAATATATTTAACTTGTAACTACATTATCATGGACCAACTGCTGAGGCTTCCAAACCCCTTTTACAACACATGTTAATCCTAGTAGTAAACACAAAGGTTTGATATTTCCATGAGTAAACAGTCTCACTTAGGGGCAATTAACTCAATAGCACAGAAACCAGTGTTGCAGTTTTCAGCTGAGCCCGTGACCTAAAGTTTTGAAATGAAAACTTAGCGGAGCCCCAAGAAGAATTACTGCCTGGGTTGGTGCGTGGGGCTGGGCAGCAGCCAGGTTGTGCTCCCAAGGTGGCCACAGCTCCTGGAGCAATGGCTCTGCTGGTGGCACAGTGGGGAGGCACCTTGGGACAGGCCAGAACAATGCCCTGAACGTGACAGTGGCTTGAGAACTCCACTGAAATGAAAAGGGAGTTGTTTCTCCCTGTTACGCTCATCCTGGGGCATGATCTTTTTTCTTCTTTTCCCAAAGTTTTCCAGCCACTACTTTAGGAAATTTAAAACGTGAAATGTTTTGATGTGTGGCTCCTTTTTCAGTTCCTAAGTTCAGATGAGCTCAGCCCTGAGAGGACAAACATTAGCAGGGGGGAGGTCTCATGAGACTCCCTGACCTCCTGATAATCTCTATTAGCATTTCAAATGTAAGTGCCCAATTGCTGTGGCTTGTGGACGTGACAGGGAAACAAAGGCTTGACCTCTTCTAATTCACCATCCACAGAAGTCACCTCCTTGGAAAAGGTTGATACCAAAACACCTGGCCTAATAGAAAGGAGAAGGGAGTCAAGCTGCTTTTTTGGGTTGTTTTTGTTTTAAAGCAGCCCCTGGGCACAGGTGAGTAGGTAGGAAACCAAACCCATCTTTTCCTTTAGTACAGCCTAACAATAAGGCAAAATGTGCCTTTAGGCAGAGACTCACCAGTGAAGTGCCCTCACTCTCTGAAACCATAAGTCAGAAAAAACAGCAGAGTCCTAGAAACGTTACCAAACAAAATACAAAAAGGGTGGTATTACCAACAGTTCATCCATCCTGTCTTGCTGTGTCCTGTTCAGGTACAGGCTAGCTGCTGGGCATCGTGGCAGGGCGTTAAGAATTCTTTTGTGGGACCTGACTCCATCCAAAATAGAGAAGGTCCCCTCTTCCTACCACCCTGGAGCACCCCACAGTATCATACATTGGCCAGATGAGGTCTGTCAGTAGCTCAGCTCACCTTTGGTCCTTCAAGCTGTGGTTTCTTTCTGCTCCCTAGGGTGAGAGCCATGCTTGGGGGAGAATGAAAGATTTGATGAGGAAGACACGGCTGAGAAACCAGAACAAGCTGGGGTTGTCCTCTGCTGCTCTGAAGAGATCCTGCCCACAGTTGTACAGGTAAGGCAAAGCTGTGGGAGATTTTCACTTAATGTTGGGAAGAGGTGGTGCGAGATATACTTCTGGGTGTTCCTGGCTGGAGAAGACCCTTCCTTACCTTCTGTCATGAGTGCTCATGAGTGGGACCCACTTCTTGCTGTTGATGAACCAGATGGGTCAAACATTTCTATTAAGAGATCCATGATGGTCCCTTGGGCTAGTTTGTCTACCAGGCTAGTTACATACTAATATATGGCTTACTATAGATATTTATACAGTGTGGGGCATGTCTGTCTGAGCCGATGACAGCGCTGCCATCTTCCCCTTGCACAGACACTCCCTGTGCACTTGCCAAGTCCTCCCAGCTTGACTGGTGAATTTGGGGCGTTTTTGTATGTAATCAGGTAACAGGAAGAGCCTGGGTACGTTACTCACTAGAGCAGGAGCATTAGGTGGAACTGAGCTCCTCCCTGTGTTTTTTCAGCTGAGGTCTCAGTAACCTTGAGCCAAACAGCTCAAATGTGCTTAAACCCTCCTCAGGTTATAGAGGGGGTGATGGTGGGGAAATGGCAGTTGTTTAAGCGCTCAGGAATGTCCCATTGTTCCCCTTCAGACAGCCTGTACCTACCTTAAAAAACGCATAAGGGGACTGGGAATCTTGTAATTACAGCTGGAAAGAAAAAGGCCAAAACCCCTCTGTAGTTCATGGAGTGATTTTTCCAGCTGGGAAAAGCTTGTTTGGGGCCCAAGCACACGTAACAGGCGAGCTTCCTCCTATTGTTTGGGAAACTGAAAGAAACACAAAGCAGAAAGAGATCAAACAGTTCCATCTAAAGTAGGTGGTGAACCCACTGGGAAAAAATACATACCCTTGTGAACCTTCCCTCTAAACCTGAATAGAACCAGGACTTTATTTGGGCTTCAGAAAAGTCCCGTCTCTGTAACCTGCCGCTTGGCCCTTTCTCTGCCGTGCCAAGGACCCTGCATGGGAATGGCAGGCTAAATTGATGGACTTTGAAGGAAGGGCCAGCCCAAGAACTCCTAACAGAAACAGTCTTTGCTGCTTTCACACATATACTGGACAACTACTACTATTGTAGAAATGCTGTAGAAAAAGATGCCAAACAGACAATTTTTTCACCTGGGTGTAACTGTACAGTCCCAGAGATCTTGTACACTGAATTTTCCAGGCTGATTTCTGGAGCTGATGAACAGCTTTCTCTTTTGTTTCACTAATTTTCTTCTCCCATATATCTACATAAAACCCGTGCCTCTACTCACACTCCTTAATCTCCCTCCATTGCCTCTTCTTCAATCTAGCTCCTGTTCCCCAGCCCTGTCCGTATTTGCTCCTGCCCCTTTTTACCCCATGCCCTGCAATAGCATCGGACTGACATTGGGCTTCTCACTGGTGCCTGGAAAAGCTGGGCACCTCACTGCTATGGCATTTTGGAGACGTAGTTGCACTCAGGGCTCCTTTGAAATAAAAATTTAGGCTTAGTGGATCAATGACAGCCCTGCAGATGCTGCTGGACAGAAGGCCAGATCCTTCCTACAGCAGCACCAGAATGGTAAAAGACGAAAGTCTCACTTGCCTGCAGGCTCTTGGCAAAGCAAACATTGAAGACTTGATACTTTCAGCATTTAAAGCCACCGTCTTTGTTGTAATTTATGAAACATGTTTGTCCTGGCTCCTGGTCCTGCTTGTACATCCTGGCGAACGGAATTGGCTGGCTTTGGCTTACCTGGGCCCAGAGACAGTTCCCAAGGTCTTGAACTGGAACCAGTTGGAGCCTGGTACCCTGTATTAATGTACAGCTCTGAAGGAAGCAGAGAGTTGTTACTTTTGACACCCAGTCCCATTTGAGTCATTTGGGCAATTAGAGAAAGCCTCTTTGCTTTTGTTTTTGTAACTAGGTCAAAGCAAATCCCCTTTCATGCTCCCACTCTGCCTATGATGAATGATCTGCTCCAGGGCGGTTGTTTTGTTTTTCTTTTCTGTCTTTTTTTCCTTTTTTTTAAACATCAACTAAAGAATTCTTATAGTAGAGAGAGAACTCGGTTCTTTCAGCGGGAGAGAGGGGGTCCTGCCAAGGTAAACACACTGGCACAAGACCGGGTGGTTTGTCATACATTGTGCTAAACAGGCCTGGGTTTTCATTTCATTTTCTTTTTCCTGCTTGTACATTTACTCCCACAAAGCAATGTCTGTTTTGTGCAAAAGGCCAGAATAGGCTGAGGAATGACTTGATCATGGTGTTATGAACTTGAGCAGCACATGGACCTGGATCTTACTTATGGCAGGAGAAGTAGCTTTCTTACCCAAATCATTGCATGCAAACTGATGCCTCCAGAAAGGGCAAGGAACTTACTTCCAGCTCAAATGACCCCCAAGATGGGAACATTTTGCCTTTCCACTGTGGCTGGTTTTAGTGATAGAAAACTGTTCTCAAATGATAGCAGAACATCATATGGTCAAATACTTGCCCTTGTTAGACAGTTAAGTATCTGATGCTGCTTTGAACAGAAGGAGAGAACCCAGCCTGGCTTGTGAAAGCTGGGATGCAAGTTCTGCAGGAGCTTACCCTGACCAATTTTATTGCCTGGGTGTTGCCACACCATCTAACGTTATAAAACATATGAAGTTGTCTCTGGCTGGATTGCATCACAAACAATTGCTCAAAACCCAGGCTCCACGAGGAGTGCATTGACACCTTCATCTCTTTTCCCCTAGCTCCCTTTGAGGGCAAAAAGATGGGCCGTACAGTCTCCCTCTCCTTGCCATGACTGCTGCTGGATAACAGACCGGTCTGGCAGTTGTTCCAGCCCTGGCAGAGCCATCTCAGTGAAAGCCATTGCCCTTAGAAAGCTTTTCTGATGCCATCCCTAACCCTTTTCCAGGGCAGGATCTCATCTGGGCACTGCCAGCCTGGCATTCCTGTGCGTGCACCCTCATCCACGTAATCTGGGGGAGCTGCAGTGTTAATGCAGCTGCATGGGAACCAACTGACCTCAAGTTAGGATATCTTTCAGGGTAAGGGTGCTAGCTTCAGTTTGTCAGCCACCAAAAGCTTGCTGCTGTAGGAGGACTACTTCGTGGCTAGGGTGAAATAAGTTAGGAAGGGCAGGGCAGTTCTAACATTACAAACCCCATCCTCAGTGCTATCTAGCAAAGGCCAAAAAAGGCCCTAGAGCTGCAGACCTGGATCTGAAAACAAGTCCTCACATGGGAAGTCACTACCAAGGGAGAACTCTGTGCTCAGGGGTTGAGAAGCAGCCAAAGAATTAAAGGGTAATATCAAGGCAGTCAGGTTTGACCATTCCATTTTAGAAGAATTAAAAGCTGAATAAAACAAAACAAAAAATAGTACAAGGCTTAGACTAAAAAGAAAACAAATTAGTAGCTGGCAAAATAAAGAGTCTGTACCACATCAGTCAGGACTTTAAGCTGGAAAATTTTTCAAATCAAAGACTTGAAGTAAATATCTATTATTATTATTTGAAATAAATAGCTATTAGCTATTTATTTTCTGTACATAGCTTTGAAATACTGCATTAAAAAAACCCCACAAACAGAAACAAAACCCAAACGAAACGAACCCCAGAACTACAGCTTTTCTTTCTTAAAGAGCAGCTATTTTTAAAGAGTCTTCCAAAAGGTTTGTTTTTCATAAATCCTGGAGGCCTGAACCTCCAGCCTCCAACCGGTACAACCAAACATGATGCATTACGCTCATTTCAATTGTATGTAATAAATAAGAAACAACAAAATTAAGCTGGAGACAGTCTGCAGCAGCCAGCTTCGCGTTGTTCTCCAGCATGTCTCCTTTCCTACTTCCCACAAGACAATGTTTGTGTCCATCCATTACATTGTGACTCCGAGTGCTGCATTTTTGTACTGCTCTATATTTTATTTTTCTGGATGCTGCCACAAGTATTTGGACAGCATCTGTTTTGGAATTTCCAAGTGGAGAGGGGGAAGCTGCTCTGGGTGCAGATTGGATGTTGGGTATATACGCACAGCATGTTAATGCTAAAAACACAGCCATGCGTTCTGACCGCTGTCAGCTTTAATTGTATTTTTCCATTTGTTAAGGCCAGATATTATGTCTTCGGAGCTGAGGAAAACTGAGAGGAACTCCATGATCGTTCTGGGGCAAAATACAAAGAATGAAAACATATGGCCTTTCTGATAACCCAAGTCAAATGGAACAAGGTAAAAATAAATAAAGCAGCATGTGTTTCTTTGTGGGTTGGGTTGGGGTTTGCCTCTTCTCAGCATGGTCCCGTTCCTTCATCCAGACATGTTCTAATATGCAAAGTTAGGAACAGGTCAAATCTTTGAAGCTCAAAGTAAATGCTTTTATGCCAGCTGAGGACTGGCTCATATACTTTCATTTTAACAGTCCCCTACTTTTTTTTTTTTTTTAAACCCACAATTTAAAGGCATCTACAGTCATACAGGCTACATCACACAGCCTTTTTTACAAGAAGTGTAGCAGGAAATTCGTTTACCTGCAGTCAGTCAAAAACATTCCCAAATAAAAAGCCAACTAGGCATCTTGGGAATGAGACAATCTGCCCGTAATCAAGACTAAAAGAGAACCAGGCTCAGGTTAAGGTCAAAGAGGTTTTCTCTCCATTATTGCGGTCACTCACCGCGTGTTTCTCTTTCAGAAAGGCAGAGTGGGAACATCAACGGACACAAAACCAAGAACCCCGGGGTTACTTTGTGCATCCTGCAGTTGTCAACGGAGCAACTCCGGTTGGAGCGTTGGAAGGGAAAGAGGGAAGAGGGAAGTTGAGAAGGGTCTGTGGATAGATGTGTGCTTGGCTTCGTATGGCTTCACTCCTGAAACTGAAATATATATATATATGCACAAGAAACGAAGCCATGGATGAAAACTGCTGTTAGCACCTTGGCAACATAACCAACAGAGACTTTTAAAAAGCAAGATTTTTTGGAAATTCTTCCTCCTCTCTGGATTAGGAACAGAATTACCTGAAACACTGAAGCTTTTAAATTATCATTGCTTTCTGAGGACCTTCTTTAGCTGAAATAAACTTAACCTTTATGGGACACAGCAGTATTTAGAGCAGTGCCAGGGACTCCCTGCCTGGTGCAGAAGCAGCCATTGGAAGGACAGTCTCCTCCCTCTTGGGGGGCTTGAGTTGCAGTCTCTGCTTGTCCCCGACATATCTCCTCCCTCCAGAACAACATCTGGCCAGCTGTGCCGTTTTACCAAGTCTGTTAAGCCAAGACTTCCTACAAGGCTATTCCTGAATCTGCCACTACCTTCTGATCCTTCTGCAGAGGCACCTTGACTCCAGGGCTACCCTGTGCAGGAGTTGGCATCGTGGGGGATCACAGCAGAGATCAGAGCGAGGGACCCTGTGGAAATCAGGCTTTTGAGAGACTGGGGGGGTGCATCCAAAGCAACGTCTCAACTTCACCAGGCAGCTCAACTCTTGTGCTATCAATCTTTCTAGGGCAGGGGGGAACCGAGCTTGAATTCCTATTTTTAAATTATAAGTTAAATTCTCTGGCTGTGCAGGTGGGGTAGTCGCCCTGCTCTGTGGCTCAGCCTGTTCTCTCTCCGCTGGGAAAAGGCAACAGGGAGGGCAGAGCTGCAAGGAAGGTTGTATGTATTTGAATAACCCTTCACAAGCTGCTGGTCTTCTAATCCATGTTTAGTGGCTGCCTTATTGCCACATGCCCACTGATTTGGACTCAAGGGACACATTTCTGAAGGTTCCATGGCTGCAGTGGTCTCTGCACACCAGCTCTTACTGGTACTAGCACAATAATTAATATACATGGAGTAAAGATTTAAATAAGTCAACTTTGCCTCTTGTTAAAAGATTATTCTACCCCCTAAATGTAATTACAAGGCAGGCAATTACTGTTTAAAACTTCCTCCTTGACCCAAACTTGCCCAGGAATCAAGATTTGAGAAGCTAGCAGGAATGGATCAACTTCAGCAGGCTTAGCCTGTCAGTAACACATGCTCCCCCTCTTTGCTCACCCAGATCAGTTGGAGCCCTCAGAGTCCTCAAAACCAGAGCAGGTTCTCTTCTGAGATTCAAAACACCCCAACCATGCTCTCCCAGGGCAGCTGTAGGTTGCAAGGGTGAGCGAAGGCAGCAGCCCAAGGCCTGGTTCTCCAATACTCAGAAGGGTGGTTATTTAGCACCTCCAGGAAGGGAAAAAAAAAAAAAACAAACCACAATGCAACCCCAATTTAAAAGGACTTAATAAGTGATCTGTGCTGACTCAAAGTTAGCACCCTAAAGTAGGTGCTGCATTCAATGTTCCAGATCTAGCTGCTGCTGCAGGACTTGGTTATTCACTGTATATCTTGCTAGCTTCATCCAAAGCTAGAAAGATTTATAACTTGATTATTCTGTGAATAGTCTGTATATCTCCATAAATACAGGGGACTAAAATCCTGCATTAGCGTACACCCTCCATTATCCCCTCAAGCTTTACAGAGGCTGTAAGGAATGTGAATCAATGCAAACTGAATTTAAAGTATTTTAAGACATAGCATCATGAACTGGTATTCCCCACCACCTTCATTCATAGTATAGGCTTATTGGTTTGTTTAAGCTAAAATGAACTAGCACTCTTTTTTATTACAGCATTATATGAAATATACTCATGTATTTTCAGAAATAAATATATTTATGTGTAACATACTGTATAGTTCTCCACTCCAGGATGCAATGTAATACAAGCGTAAGAAACTTAATAAAAACATCACTGTTATGGTAATTGTTTCCAGATATTTTGTTAAAGAACACCTGGGTTGGAGTACAGCAACTCCCATGCAATTTAAGATTTCAGGTGAGCACAAATGGTCAAGAAAGGAATTGTTACCTCCAAGTTTTAAGGAACTTCTTTAGCCCTGGCAAGGAAGCAAGTTTGTTCTTTTGAGGCTGGTGCTGTCTCAGAGATCCAGAGGGCGAGGAGAGAGAGCCTTTGGAAAATTTAGACAGGATGTTTTCTTTGAGCAGCCCTGGGTGAGGTGCTGTTGCTGGGCTTTGCTTCCAAAGCTGGAGAGTGGACGGACACAGGAGGGCAGCACACACCACTTCCAAACACTTCACCCATTCCACCACCATGGAGAGGGTGAAGGCATTGGGGACAAGATGTGCTGATGCTCAGCGTCAGAGTTTCTTTTTGAAAATCTGGGATCGTTGGCGACACTAGCAGGTGCTGGCTGGCCTCAGGGGTCCCTTCTCATCATCTTCTCCTTCATTCACAGCCCACAGCAGCCTCCTGCACACAGCCGCTTTCCTTCACCTGCAGGAGTCTAACCCAATATCTACAGTAACCCACAGCACCTTTAGTTCAGCTGTATAAGCAGACAGCATAGAACAAAGCTAAAAAGAGGTTGACACCAGAAGCCACATACAGTTACTCTGAAGAATGTAAAGAGGAAAAGTCAGTGAGACACAACTAAAGAAAGTAGAGGCCAAGGAAAAAGCAGAGCCAGAAATTCACTTGTGAAGGCAGAAAGAAAAGAATACTTATCTTCAGGAAAGAAAGCTGCAGAACAATGCAGCAATGGAACCATTGTGGAGAAGGGGAAACAGGCTACAACCTGGGACAACACACTAGAGGAGGAAGCCTCTGCGTTGCCCAGCTTTCACATTGTGGGAGTACTTCACACAGACAACTTGCATCCCACTGCTGTTTATTCTCTTCCCCTCCCGCTGCAGGCCAAACAGTGAGCCTTAAGCATAGAATCATGGAATGGTTAGAGTTGGAAGGGACCATAAAGATCATCAAGTTCCAACCCCCTGCCCTGGGCAGTGACACCTCCCACCAGACCAGGTTGCTCAAATCCCCATCCAGCCTGGCCTTGAACCCCTCAAAGGATGGGGCAGCCACAGCTTCTCTGGGCAACTCATTCCAGTGCCTCACCACCTTCACAGGAAAAAAAAAAATCTTCCTAATATCTAATCTAGATCTCCCCTCTTTCAGTTTAAAACTGTTACCCCTTGTCCTATTGCTCCACTCCTTCATAAGGAGTCTCTCCCCATCTCTCCTGTAGCCCCTTTAGGAAGGCTGCTCTAAGGTCTTCCCGGAGCCTTCTCTGTTCCAGGCCGAACAGCCTCAACTCTCTCATCCTATGTTCATAGAGAGGTGCTCCAGCCCTCCGGTCATCAAGACGACTCCCCACAGAGTGGGTAAGGCAATGAAGTTAATTTCTCTGCTCACCCACCTCTGCTTATCACTGCATGTGCCCTGTGCTAAGCAACAGGTCCATTACAGCAGGATCCAGCTCTGCATCAGAGGGATGGTCCCTGCAGAGTAATCTACATGATCCCCAGAGACCCCATGCCAGAGCCCCTGGCCACTTTGGGATGGGTCAAGCAATCCCACAGAGGGCAGCAGGGACTCTCCTTTTAGCTCCTTCAGCCTCCACACATGCACCTAAGCTCTCTAAGCAAATGCTTTTGGCTGCCTTACTGAGGCAAGGGAAGACTCCAGCAGCAGCCAGGAAGGTGTTTAGATCTTGGCTAACACACACACACAGTTAAGACAGTGCCAGAACACACTGCCTGGTGTACTGGAAAGGTGTGGTCTTTATTACTCCTTTAATTGCCCAGTTATTTAACATTAGAAATAGCTGCTAAAGACTTGTCATGAAGCACATTATGAGTTTACACTCTTCTTTGCCAGACAAGAGCTCCACCTGTATCAAAGCCATTCAGTTGCCAGAGGCACTCCCTAAAGGGGGAGGCTGTTTGACCTGATGATTGCTGATGATTTCTCCAGCTTATGACCTCCTTCAACCTCCCACCAGAGAACGTGGAGGAGCCTTATCCTCTTCTGATTAGATTCTAAAAGCAGGCCAGACTCAGAGCACTGGTTATTCTGGAAGTAATGCACTTTCTGCTAGAAAAATAAAAACATTGCAAGATTACTCCTGAAGCTTCTTGTTAGAGTAAGAAAGGAATTAAAAAGCAGCTCCCAGTACCTGTTAACGCCTTCCAGATCACAGAGTGTTGGCAGAAGCCAATTAAGTAGAAGAGTATCTGCTACCCCAAGCAAGATACTGTTCAGCTCTTTGCTTCCATCTAAGAGCTGCTCTTCCCTTTTAAAAGCCCCTAAGCAGAATGATTACTACTCCCCTGTCTTTTAACAGGGAGAATTTCTCATTTTTCCCCTCCTTGAAATAAAGGGGAAAAGCATGTTTTTTCCTTCCCTTCAAACATACTTGCTCAAGGGCTACCGCATCAACTACAAGGGGATCTCCATGTGAGTGCAAACACCTGCCTGGGCAGGAAAGGGGGGAGTGGAACCCCTTTCCGCACTCCAGCATCAGGAAAGGTTTGCTGGATTGTCTTTGCCCAGGACCTGATGAAGCTGAGAATAATCCTGCTCGGCTGCTGCAACTGACCACACCACACTGAACTACTCCTACTGCTCTGAAGTTTTATTTCTCATCTCAAAAAAGCATATCCATGGCACTGTTGTGCCAACAGTGGTGCCAAATTAGCTTTAACCTGAGAGCTTTGAAGACTCCTAGCTGTCTGATCTCACATGAAGGTTTAAGATTAATCTTTAAGTAGTTTGAATTTTTTCCCCCTGAAGTTCAAATCGCCTAGGCACTTTGATTTTTTTCAGCTGGAATGAAGGTTCCATCTTCTTATCCTCCAGCAAAAAAAAGAAGTTTCCACCTGCCCTTTTTTGGTTCCTAGAGCAAGAGAGGTAGGTTTCTGTACAGCATCATTAGGAAGATCCATCTGTGCAGTGCTTCGCCATCCCTCCTTCTGAGTCCTGCCATATCAGCAGGAGCAAGCGGGCAATTCCCAGCTCTTCCCCACTGTCAGCTCTGCATCCCCAAAGGAGAAGCAGCTGCAGGTTTTGCTTTGAGTTTGTTTTGCTGCACTTCTGCTCAGCAAGAGGAGCCACAATAACCCACAGCCCAGGTGGGTTTGACAGCCACTTTATTGTGATACATTGATTTCATGCATTACAGGCACCTTCCTTTGCCACAGCACAGCGGCCACAAGCACCACGCACAGAGCTGCCCCGATTGCTGCAGCAGCAAACCCCAGAGTCCAGGGGGCTGCAGCTGTTCCTGTGGGGGGAAAAAAGACCCCAGGTAACACTCCCCCATCGAGGCACAGGGATGGCCTAGGGGGCTCAGTCTTTCAGCTGGAAAAGATTTAGACCAGCCCCCTTCCCCAGCCTGGCTATGCTGGGCTGGCATGCTTACCAAGGACACTGGTTGCATCCCATCCTAGCTCATCCTGGAGGAAAATCACAGGGCCTTTGCTGGAGACATGTGAGGCAGCATACTGAAGAGGATGCTCAGCACTCCTTTTACCCCCTACAGAGCAACATGAAGGTTTTTGGTGAGAAGACATACAGAATCATAGGATTTTCTAGGTTGGAAGGGACCTTTAAGATAAGAGTTCAACCATCAACCCAACACTGACAAAACCCATTGCTAAACCATGTTCCCCAGCACCATGTTTACTCATCTTTTAAATACCTCTAGGGATGATGATTCCACCACTTCCCTGGGCAGTCTGTTTCAATGCTTGATAACCCTTTCAGGTGTAGAAATTTTCCCCTAATATCCCATCTAAACGTCCCCTGGCACAGTTTGAGGCCATTTCCTTTTGTCCTTTCAAAAGGGAGCAAGCTTCGTCCAGGTCAGAGACAACATGAGTTGTCTCTCAACATGAGAAACTCTGAAGACTAAGCCTTCCATGTGAGTCAACACAGAACTAGGAGCTTATGAAGACCTCTACCTTTTTGACATAAGGGCAAATGACCTTCCTCAGTGGAAAGGATCAGGAAATTACTTGTCAAGCTGTTGATGGCTTGAGGGAGTTAGTCCATAGCCTACATGTCCCCCTAACACTCAAGTGTAGAGGGTAAACCCTTGTTTCCCCTTTGGATGGGGAAGCAGGAAGGCTAGGACACTTACTGGCTGTAGCAGGACAAGTGGTGGTGCAGGACTCCTGTACAGACTGGTGGCACACTGAGGCACTGCAGTGCAGGTACACCTAGAAAGAAGGTGGTACAGCCTGGAATCACTCGGGCAGTGTCCACAGACAGACAATATCCTGGTATCCTGGTGTGGGTGAACTGATCCTGGCCAGCAGCTAAGGATCCACACAACCGCTTCCTCACTCCCTCTACCCCAGTAGGGTGTGGAGAGAAATAAATCATAGAATTGTCTAGGAAGTAAGGGACCTCCAAGACCATCTAGTCCAGCCATCAACCTAACTCTGATAAAAACTATCACTAAAACATGTCTCCAAGCACTATATCTACCCATCTTTTAAATACCTCCAGGGATGGTGCCTTAGTAGGAAGGGCAAAAACAAGAAAGCCCATGGCTGGAGAGATAAAGGCAGTTTGATAAGTGGGAAGAACAAAACCTAAGCACAAGTGATGCAAAAGGCAAATCACCCAGCCCCACTCCCACAAGCCAACTGGTACCCAAAGAGTCTCTGAGCATCAGCTACACCAGAAAAATCAAGTCCTCCAGTGTTTATTGCTGGGCAGGACATCATACAGCATGGAATATCTCCTTGTCAAGTTTGGGTCAGCTGTCCCAGCTATATTGCCTTCCACCTTCTACTGTACCCCATGCCTACTCCCTGGGGGTTTAGAAGCAGCAGATAGAGGAGAAGGAACCTTGCTGCCAAAAGCACACACTATTCAGCAAATAGTTAGGATCATTGGTGTGTTATCAACTCTGTTTTAGCCACACACCCAAACCAACAGCACTGAATGGGCTGCTATGGGGAAAGTTATCTCCATCCCAGCTAGATCCAGCACACCTGGTCACCGAAGTGAGAAGGCAGAAGGATCTTTTTGGCCTGCATCACATACAGGCAGTAGCCTTGGAGCCCTCTGCTGTCTGCTGCAAGGCAGCTTTGATACCTTTACTACACACCTTCAAAGTCACTTCTGGCATTACAGCACTTCTCCCTGACATCTGGGACACAGTTGTCCAAGCACCACTGCCCTGTGATCACTGTTAGGTACAGCTGGGACCAGTTTTGAGTATTAATTGATCCCAGTGCAAGACATGGTGATTTTCATGTGACTTAACTACTCATAAGCTTATGAGATTCAGATCCCAGATGATTCCCAGATACCATAAGTTATTTCCAATTAATTTTGGCCAGGAAATTTAGGTTAGAAGATATTGATTAGCATAATTAGAGCACACACCCTAAGCTAGGTGAACAAAGCATCTTAGGCAGCAAGTCAGCACTTGCTTTAAGTAGACCTACCCTTTCAGTAGTCTCATTTTCTGTCACACCCCTGCAGTGACACATTTTACCTCTACCACATTTGTCTCAAAGAATACAGAGTTTCTTGCTTCAACCTCTCCTGAAACAGGAGGGAATTTTCCCCTATTCTTTGCCCTTCACCCCCCATCCACAAAGGCCAAGAGTTTTGAAGAGCTTCTTATTGCTCATACATGTTTACTTGTCCTGGTTGCTCAGCTTCCTACTGAGGACAGGATCTTACCAGCCCAGAGAGCATGTCTTGAGAAGTAGAATCCACAAAGGTGAATGTGTAGAGGGTGAAACGCTGGTAATGAGAGGGGAACACTAGTCCTGAGGCAAGACTCAGGGGCACCAGCTGTGTCCGATAGTTGTCCCCTGCATAAGGGCACCTGAGAAAGAGAGGCCAGCAGTGAAAAAAGTGCAAGTCATTCCCCTGACCCAAAGATATTTATAAGTCAGTTACCCATCCACCAAAACAGGCCACTGCAGCTCTTGCTGGGGATTGATACTTGGTGTGGCCCAGCAGTCATGCAGGACCAAAACCAGGTCTGGGTCTGTTCTCTGGAGGATCTTGACTTCTGCATAAACAGGGTCTCTCAGAGTCTTCACAACAGGATAGTCACTGTCAGTATAGTAGGAAGTGTATCTTTCATCTGGGACAAGATAACCAAGACCAATTTTAGAGCAAGAATAAACAGAAAGAGGCAACAAAAAAAGCATCCTTTAAAGCCATGACAGTAAGTTCCCACCATGTCAGAGAAGCAGCAGTGCCAGGTTCACCCAACCAATGCTCCTTCATTACTCAGCAGAGACCAGAGCCCTGCAGAGGTTTGCAGGACTTGCTCAAGTCCTGCAAACCTCTCATACCTGAGGCAACACGCAGCTCCAAGGACAGAGGACCTGGCTGGGACACAGCCAGGAGTGGTGGCAACGTGAAGACTTGGACACTCAAGGGAATGAAGCTCCCAGTGGTGGAGTAACTACAGCGGACGTGTAACCTGGTGGGACAGGAAAACCTAAGACCAGGCAGATAAAGGTCATTCCCATATCTCCTCCCTCCAAGATGGCAATGTAATATCTGTTTTAAGCAGCCACATCCTCAGTCTTTCCTCCAACACTTCCTTTTAACAAACACTTGGAATTCTTTTCAGAGGTCAAGTTTGAGTCTGTGGAGTGAATTCAGAGCTTGTGGCAACAAGAATTTCTCTCATGATGTTGAGCACAGTGGCACCAAGCAATACCAGCCCCAGGGTAATACCTGAAAGTGCTGTCCCTAGTGACAGAGCCAAGGCTTCCAGTCTTCACATCCCTGGATGCCACCAGCTCGTTCTCGTATATGGCCTGGTCTCCAGTCACCTGGAATGACACACCAGGCACTGCTGTTGCAGTAAAAATCAAGCTGGATTAATGCCAGGCTAGAGAACAACATTTGCCCTCTGGAAGCCTGCAAGGTGGCCATTTAGTAGCCAAAGCCACATCAGGTTGTTCCAGGTCTGCAAGCTCCTGGTATTCCAGCCAAGTGACAGCTGTAGCTCTTACCTGAAAAGTGGTGCCACAGGCAGAGAGAGGGAACTGGTACACAACAAAGACACTGTTTTTCATGACAGGCTCACAGCCAGTACTGTGTCCACTGGCCAGCTGCACAGAGTCCAGGATAAGGGGTGGCAGGGTCACATCCCGAGAGACTGCAATGGAAAACTGGCCATCTGGTGTGCAATGAGCTGTCACTGGAGAAGGGGAGGGGAAAAAAAATTGGTCTTGAGCTCAGGGAGAATAGGGATAGAAAGGAGGCTCAAACATCACAGCAAAGACAAGGCCAGCAAGTCCTGCAAGTTCTGCCTGTAACTCTCAAAACAAGTGCTGAGCACAGCAAGACAAGCACAACCAGCTCTAACAGCAACACTGGTTCTGGCCATAAACCCAGGTCTGTTGCAAGACACCTCAATGGGACAGAGTATTCTTGACAGCCAAAAACATAGCCTTAAGCCACCTGCAGGACTGGTACACACCAATTCCCACTCTGCCAGGGAAGCAAGGAATCGGAGTTTGCAGCTCCTCCAGGAGGAGCAGAGAACAGTGGCTCATTCTTACCTGTGTTACCAAAGTAACAGGGTTTCACCCTGTCCCTGGGGTCGTAGCAGCAGCCTCGCACTTCACAGTCTCCCTGGCTGATAGGCAGGGAGGCACACAGCAGCCGGTTTTGGGTGAGGACAGCAGAACAGATGCTACTGCTTGGAGCATCCAGGGCTGGAAGAAACATCATCAATTTGTGCAGATAAAGCACAAGAACAGGGGGATAAAGACACAGAGGATGCTGCTTAGAGGTGTCCTGGTGACTCTAAATACAAACCAGGAGAAGTTAGACTCAGGTGAGGGTCAAACACACAGCCTGGAGCTGGCACGGAAGCCTGCTCTGAAGGGACCTGCATTTCCTCAAAACAGACTCCCCTTGAAGCCATGCACAGGAGACCAGGCTGCATGGGGTCTGTCAGGATAAAGCATTCTGGATCAACTCTGGTAGTGCAGAAAAAGTTATTGTACCTAGTCCCCAGCTTAGTCCCTGAACTTGCAGAGACTTATGCAGTCATAATATGGTTAGGAAACACAAAGAACATTCACCTGCTGATCCTGCAAAGGAGGCCCAAGTCACCAGCAAGTTCATGGCTTGTACAAACCCTTCTCTAGGGATTATTCTGCACAGCAGTAAGTCCCCTTTCCCAGCCCCAGACTGACTAGGGACAGACACCCAAAAGGAAGGGCACTGATCACCACAAGACACAAGCAGGGTTTCCTAAGGAGCTGTTAGGCTCTTACCAGGAAGGTCCACAGGACACCTGAGCAGCTTCTCTTCATGAAGAACCTTTTGACCAACATCATCTGTTCCTTCAAGCCCAACTAGCATGAGGTAATCACCATCCTGGGAGAGATCCACACCAGTTAGGGCAGCCAGAGTAGCAGTAGCCATAATCCCAGCAGAACCCCAAAGGTCACTCACCCATTCAAAGACATAACAGCCAGTATAGGAGACCAAGACTTTCCTGGAGCCATCTGGAGTCCCATATACCAAAAGCCCACAATCAGAGTCGTTCTGCAGAGCATGTGCCTTCCCCTCAGTATCTAGGGAAAGATAAGACCGCAGCAGAGGCTTCAGCATCCCACAATGAAGACGGGGTCCACTGTAGGAAATAAGGCCCCAGCCAGTATTAGGGTCTGGGCCAGTAGGGGCATGTGAGGGAACCCAGCAGCCAAGACTATCTAGATCCAGGCACAGGACTCCATCAAAACCTTTGACTGCTGGGTCACATAAACAGCCCCCTTGTTACACAAGGTGCACTGCCACTGTTGGAAAACACTTCACATCAAAACCTGCCCCTTTCTCCACATTCCAGGCATGCCTCTGCACTGTGCAAAACCACAGCAGTAAGAAAGCCTCTTGAAACGACCCTCACTTACCCCAAGTAGTCATCACAAAGGAAGCATTCCCTTGCCAGCCTGGAGGTAAGGTGAGCTGTAGGCTTTCATGGCCACAAGCTAGCAGGTTTGGATCAGAAAAAATGCTACCCCAAGCCCCCACAGCCAAAGCAAGGGTACCAAGAAAACCCCAAAAGAACATAGCTCCAAATGCAGCCCTAGACTGCCCTACAACACTCATCCTGCCCCTTGCCAAAGACCTTAAAGCAGCTGCCCCTAGCCTAACCCTTTTAAATTGTGGAGTCAGCTGAGATCAGAAATTTCCAGTGTCCAGGTGGAGCCAGCCCAGCAGTTTAACACCTTTCATTGCCCTCACCTGGCTCTGAACCCACCACAGTCTGCTTGCACCCTCTGAGGAAAACCACAGGGCAAGGAGCTCAGCTTATGTCAAGAGATGAGTGTGTATTCATATCACTAAGCTGAGAGGAACTCATCTGTACAATTTACTGTAGAGCCCCAGGAGGGTCTTCAGACCTTTTTTTTCCTCACCACTTTCTTCCCACTGCTGGCCCATCCAGGAGATCCAGCTGCTTTTCCCCACGTACCCTGCTGCTGCTCTAATTGCTCATTACACGGCATGAGTGTAAGAAGCTGAGAGATAACTCTCTTTTACTCTTTTAAGGGAGCCACTGCTTCAAATGCCAGACACAGGGTGCCAACAGACAAGCACAGAAATAGCCCCCCACATGAAATATGTGGAAAACTATGGCGCTCAGGAGGCTTTGCACACCTAAAAGGAGATGATTCCTCTTAAACACTCCTGTGGACTATAGCCCTGTTTGCGGTGCAGGACTGTTCCAGGTGTGACTACCAGGCTGGCAGGACCATATGCTCTGTGGGACCACCCTGAAGAGCTGGCAGGTGGGCCCCCAAAGTGGCCCTGAGACACAGTAGAACCTTCTCCCTGGCCAGACATAAGGCTACAGCACCCACACCGAGTCCATACAGATGTCCATCTTTCCCTACAGATGTTTCTGTATTCAGGCAATGGAGGTGTGAAGGTCCTCACACTGTTGCAGGCGTGATGTGCACATAGTTTGTGTGTGCCTTTTTGTGCCCTACTTTTTGCAGCAGGAGCACTGGCACAGCCTGTGCCATCATATTCTCCCATAAACTGCTTATTTCTTCGGGACTAGACCATCACACACTTCCCAGCATGGGTTAGATGAGGAGAATTGCTAATCTTGACCCTCAGTAATGCACTTCAACTGGTAGCCACCCACACTTCTGCTCTCAGCAGAACCTCCATCTCCTGGATGTCTGCAGAGCAGCACGCTCATAGATGAGTCCAGGGGAGATGTTTCCTCTGCTCTTTCCACCTTAACCCACAGCCCGTCTTTCTTCTCCAGCTCTACAGGATGCCATGATCCCAGCCAAACAGACGGGTGAAGAACATCACTCTGCCTACCCAGCACGCTGCTTATTTCACATACCAACCAGGAGGGAAGTTCTGCAACGTAAGAGACCATTTCAGCTGCTCTACACCACAGGGGCTGAAGCAAATGGATCTCGACGGGCTGCCTGCATGGGTGCTGTTTGAGTGGTGCTCATGAATCAAATGTGCTCATCCCAGGGCCTTTCCTGGGCACTGAACAGCCACGCTGGGAGGGACCTGGGGAAAACATTTGGACTTTGGCAGGGAGGGAGGCTTCATCTCTGTAGAAGCTTGTGCCAAGACAGCTTGTCCAGATCTCACAGCCACTGTGTGACTGCCGAATACTTCATTTCACTGCATTTTCTGCTGATAATTGGGTAAACAATAACAAATAAACAAAGTACTTTGGAGCTATAAAGATAGCTATCCTTACACTTTAACCCTCTGATACGTTGTTTATGCTGACAAGAAAACACCTACAGCTACTTGAAGAATAACCCTATGTAAAACAACAGTGGGAGGGCTGTAGATCCCCCAAGAAATACCTGTGCTGAGAAATGTTTCAGGTAAGTGCCCTTTCCTAGATTCTACACACACACTTGATAGCTGTGGAAATGGGAGAAAATTAAACTGAGACTGAAATTCATGAAAATAAATGTGTTATTTGAAGAATAAATTCTTCCGATAACTTCAGAAGAAGTTGTGATAGGCAACAGAAAGCAGTCTGCCTGAGAGGAAACAGGCAGATCTCCAAAGAGAAAAAGTTACAACAGTGGTAGCCGTTTCTTTGAATATACCTACTACCTGCCTCCAATTAACTTAAAAACAAAGTTCCTGGTGGAGATGGAGAGGAGAAGATTTCCACCTGCCCCTCCTGAACTTGCACATGGATGTAGAGGAGAGACCAGTCCTGCCTACACTTAGCATCTGCAAATACAAGCGAGTACCCAGTAAACACTTGAGAACTACCATGACATGAAAAGGTCCATGGTTTCCCATAGGGAAGGGTCTTAGTGACTAGTCTTGTGGGGTTTCTTCCCTTGAAAATCCTCAGTGTACCTGCCAGGGTGATGGGAATATCTCAAATAGAGTGATTTTATCCTGATAAGAATTAGAAATTTGAAAGTACTCCTAGTTCCGGGGCTTTTGCCCAAAGTATGTTGCAACCTCTGAGCCAGAGCTAAGAAGTAAGCCCTTGTCCCCAAGAACATCGGAACTGGACTGGGAAGGTGGTAAGGTAATGAAATCTGGTAGCAGAGAGACCTCACGCAGCAGTGCAAACTCCCATGAACTCCATTTTCACCCGGTGGAAGATCCCAGCTCTGCATGAACTCCCATGAACTGCCCTGGCATCATCCGAGCTGATGCAGGAGGACAAGTCAGCAGATACTGACCTGAACTAGCTCAAACTTGTGGGAAA
>VXBJ01005653.1:672-22135 GCA_013400055.1 Nycticryphes semicollaris
CTTTTAGCGTCGTAGCTGCCCACTGGGCAACGGGCGGACGCCCGGTCCGATGGCGGGTAATGCGTGTGCTGTGTGATAAGTAGGCCTGTATGAGGGAGAACCGCGTTGCTCCTCTACCCTTCCCGGGAGCGGTGCCCCAGCGGCCTGGCACCCCGAGGGCAGGACTTGCCGCCACAGGCAGGTCACCCCGCTACCGGTGACAGGCTCCGGCATCTCCCAGGGCACAGAACCCACCCAGGAGCCAGGTGGCCAGAACGTTGCAGCAAGAGCCACCCGAGCTTCCATCAGTGACTTTTCACACTCAGTCTGCAGGAGTTCCACCAGTAAGTACAATGGTGTAAAGCAAGAGGAGAAAGGGTCAAGAGCTTCCAGCAGTCCTGAGCCCAGCGAGCTGGACTGGTCGGTCTCAACTCTGGCTCCCCCAGGGCCAAACCACAACGGATCACACAAATAAAGCCACCACTTAAGTGCTTTCATGTCTCATATGGAGATGCAACATCCCTGCAGCAGGCAGTGCACACAGCACCAGACTTTAAGAATATCTTAAATAAGGAGTAGAACAACACACAGTTCCCTTCCTAAATTTTACCATAGAGGCTTGGCAAAGACATGAAGTTCAGCATTGAGGCAGGAGTGCTTTTCCCTGATGAGCTATCATGCAGGGCTCCACACAGGAGTTTTGTGTATGTCCATGTGGAAGTCAACTAGCTTTGTTTTTGAGAATCATGGGCCACATAACTAAAGCTGGAGGAAGCGCTGCTGTTGCCAATATAAAGCCTTCTACCACACTTACAGAGGAAACTGCTAACATACCCATGCCACTGCCTAAACTGCAAAAGAAAGAAGCTCTGACAGATGCTCTTAAAAGTCTTTATTGATGGTCATTAGATGGAATGATGGCGCAATAGTGCAAATGACTGTGCAACTGGGAGAACACACTCCCTTCCCAGCTTTCACATTTACTTTATTATACAGGAGACATGGAATAAGGATTAAATACAAAATGGGTCAGTATGCTGCATTTACCACACTCTGTTGGGCTTTGGACAGATTACTGTTCCCTCAGTGCATGTCAGTTCAGAGCTACATCAAAGCAGGGAATGGCTGCTACGTTCTTGTCCTGCTCTATCAGCAAGACAGAACCATCTTCATTTGCACACACATCCTCGGACTGAAAATCCTACCACTTCACTCTATCAGTTTCTGCACTTTGTTTCTTTAAAAAATGGAAAACATCAGATGTTCAACAAGCCACACACAATATTTACTAGTACACTACAGGCGAGCCTCAAGAGTACTTCTTCAGAAGCAAGATTTCAGCGACTGCTCATCTATCTTGCTAGCTTGTAAACCTAGGTGCCCAATTCCTCATCTTTGCATGATCTTTCTCCCTGGAAGCTTCTCAAAACAGGAGCGGGCAGGTAAACTCTGTATGTCTGGGGCTTGAAAGTCAGCATTGGAAGAGATTTATTTGCCCAATAATAAAGCACCAGCTAGTTTGTCTAAGGAAATGTTAGATTAGAAGTCAAAGAACATCCCGTCCTCAAAAAACAACCCCAACCACGCTCAAAAAATTAAACACTGTTACAAGTCTCAAGGCTCAACTGACCAGCACCCAGTGGTTCCAGCTCTCACCCCTGCATACTTCTCCTTGCTTTTCAAATCCATAACATCTTTCTCTTGAAGAGACTCTAGTGCCACAGCCACTTGGAGACTAATAAAACCATGGGGCAGGTGCTAGAGATTTCAGAAACTGCTGGATTAAAGTAATGTGATTCAGTGTTGTGCCCTCTCTGGATGTCATTCTTATGCCAGTCCAACAAAGTTACCTATGCGTATAAAGTTAAAGTTGTATCACTTCTCAAAAACAAGATACCTCCAATTATTGATTACACTTCAGCATACAATTGGGACGGGAAATCAATACATTACAGAAAGCAAAACCACAATATTTTTGTTACATAAAACAATATAATTTGTATATAAACTGATAAATACCGTCTCCATGGTTCACTAATTCCAAATACTAGTTATCTGCACATTAGTTGCTAATATCTATTACTAGAAGTAGTTCCAGCTTGTGCTCTCTCAGGGTGGTCAATTCATTTCCGAGACTAGTCAGCCTGTTCGCTCCGAGGGAAAAAATCTCAGCAATGAGACTAGGTTCCATGTGAAGATTTCATCCTTTTGTCTGCCAGATAAGTAATCCTATGATTATAGAAGCCACAACAAGACCAAGAATCAGGATACAGATCTTCTTACGCGATTTCTTCTAATAAAAGAAGAAAAAAAAGCCACTGACACCAGGAAGAGATGACAAGAGCTTCCTACCAGTTAACGTTACTAACTCAGGCAAACAAGAGCACTTGGTATCAATAATTATTCAAGAGAAGTAATCAGTGTAGCCTGAACATTTCTACATGTTTCTTAAGCTGCATGATCCTATAGATAAATGTTTTTAGTTTTAGGTAGAAGCACAGTAGTCCAAGAAAAGCAGCTAAGCCAAAACATAACCAGTTTTGCTTCTTTTAAGGAAAATGCAAGCTTTACTTCAACTTGACAACATATACCTCAGCTTCAAAGGAAAGCCAAACTTCTCTAGCCATTTAACTTTTCCAGGTAAGACTAATAAAACTGCCAAGCAGTTCTCTGATACAATCTCCCCTTGGAGCTGGTGTGGAAATAGTATTGCATTTCTACACTTTGGATGATTTAACAGTTATGTACAGTTACTGTACTTGGATTTTACAATTCTGATCACTTTATTGTCATAGGAAACTACAGTCTGTCCATATACACCAATTATTTTTAACTTAGATACTAAGGATTTGAGGATAGTTATATATAACCACTTCCTTCTCTATCCAGAAAAACACATTCAATACATGTCCAATAGCTCCCATGCACACATTTATGATATACCTCAAAACTTTATATAGGAAGTCACAGAGAGAGATTACTACTAAATGGGTCCAGATGATAACAACCTACTTTCTCCTCCCTTGTGTTATCATCACTGGAGCTTTAGTGCCTACTAGGACCTCCCCATTTAACAACTTGAGAAACTCCAATATTTATCTTGTGGGAAGCCTGAAGTCCCAGCAGTTGAACTCTGTATGGGACTGACAGGACAGAACCCTTGTTCATTCACAGAACCTGCACCTACAGGGACAATAATGATGAAACAAACCTACAGAAAACATTGAATATCACAACAAAAGGCATTTAAGCAGCACTGAGAACTACTGCATGATATTTGGTGGAACAGGGAGGATAGACTCCAGGATAGAAGTTCAGTGACTAGACAGAAGGGTGCTCCAAATCTCAGTCACCAGATGTTTCCCGAGTCTGGGCAAAGATTTTTGTACACCAGTGTCTTGTCTGATGTTTACAAGATGGATACAACATGAGAGTTTGTTCTTGTTTAACTGTTCTGCCATCTCCTGGGAACAGCAGAGACAGCTACATGCTTACATTTGCTGAGGACCAGATCGACTATACATCCTCTGAAGTAGAAGGGTAATTTCAATACCATGTTTTTAACTTAAGGGCTTTATCTATTCCTTGCAGTACAATTCTGAGTGAGTGCCAACTCACACAAGCTGTTTTTAATAACTTCTTTGTGTGCTGCAGTCTGCTGTATTGTGTCTTGCTATGCCTGTTGCATTACTGCTTAACCATACATTGACAATAATGCAAGTGTACAGAATTTACCTGATAATAGGCAGCTCTCTGCAACTGCTCACTGGCTCTTTCCACATGGACTTCTGCACTTTCCACATTTGCCTCTATGCTATCTATGAAAAAAAAAAAAAGAAAACTCATTGTAAAATATTTCAGAGTTCCACTCTTTAAAAAAATAATCAGAAATACAGTACTTTTATACAAAACACAGGAAAAATTCATACAAAACAAGTTTGTCAACAACACCAAGCTGTGCAGCGCAGTCAACACACTGGAGGGAAGGGATACCATCCAGAAGGACCTGGACGAGGTAGAAAGGTGGGGCTGCATGAACCTCACAAAGTTCAACAAGTCCAAGTGCAAGGTCCTGCACCTGGGTCAGGGCAGTCCCAAGCACAAACCCAAGCTGGGCAAGGAATGGCTGGAGAGCAGCCCTGAGAAGGAGTTGGGGGTGTTGGTGGACAAGAAGCTCCACGTGCCCCAGCAGCATGTGCTGGAGACCAGCAAACACCCACACCCTGGGCTGGATCCCCAGCAGCGTGGCCAGCAGAGTGAGGGGGGGGAATTCTGCCCCTCTGCTCCACTATGGGGAGACCCCCCTGCAGTGCTGCCCTCACACTCTGGAGCCCCCAAACAGCAGAAGGACTTGTTGGAGCAGGGTCAGAGGAGGCCACAGATGCTCCAAGGGCTGGAGCCCCTCTGCTGTGAGGACAGACTGAGAGAGGCAGGGGGGTTCAGCCTGAAGAAGAGAAGGCTCCAGGGAGACCTTAGAGCCCTTTCCAGTCCCTAAAGGAGCTCCAGTAAAGCTGGGGTGGGAGTACTGGTCAGGGAGAGGAGCAATGGGATGAGGGGGAATGGTTTTAAACTGAAAGAGGGGAGATTGAGATGAGATCTCAGGAAGAAATTCTTTGGTGTGATGGTGGCGAGAGCCTGGCCCAGGTTGCCCAGAGAAGCTGTGGCTGCCCCATCCCTGGAGGGGTTCAAGGCCAGGTTGGAGGGGGCTCGGAGCCACTTGGGCTGGTGGGAGGTGTCCCTGCCCAGGGCAGGGGGTGGCACTGGGTGATCTTTAAGGTCCCTTCCAACCCAAACCCTTCCATGAAAACATGTAATTGAACCAAAAAGAAACTTCCGATTATTGAAACCCACTCACCAATCATATCTCCTTGGTCATGAATCATCATGGCTAAATCCTTAAATATCTGGTTGACATCCAAAATGTCTGCCTGAAGACAACAGTTTGACAAGTTATAACAAATTTTGGCTACAATTTTTCTCATCCTTGTTCTTAGTGCCTGTTCTGACCATTGCTCAAACCATGAGAATAGATACCATCGTTCACTGACTGAGGTGATTTGATGCTACCATCTATGGAACTTGGGTTTAACACAGGAGCCTACAATATTCCTGATATGCAATATTTTTCTCATCATGCTAACAATTAACACAGTATGGAACAGAGATGAACATTGTAACATGAGTTGCTCCTACCATCTCTGAAGGATCACCAGTCAACACCAAAGGAAATTATACCTAGTGTCCTTCAACAGGAGCAGGGAGATTGATCTTGGCATCAGTCCTCTCTATAAGGAACTCTGTTCCTCCACCTTCTGATCTCCTCAGCCAATCCCATTAGTTAGCACTGCACAACTTTTTATCTCCCACTACTGTTAACCGTGCAGGATCTATTGGTCACCTCTAATTGCCTGATTGCTGTTTCTCTTTCTTTAATGAGTTCAAGGTCCTGTTCAGTTATTGCTGCATCTTCCTCCTGAGACTGCATTTGATTCCAATCTTCACTACTGAAAGAGATGGAAAGAAAATACAACTCTTTCTCTGAGTACAGGTACTCCCACACCTCACTTATAGCAAAATGCCAGCAACTTAAAGTTGAAAAGCTTCCTACAGAACATCCTCCAGGTTCGTGGGCACAGAGGCAGGACTGATTTGCAACAGTTACAAATTAGACAAGTGGAAAAAATTGACATATTAGGAAAAGCAAAGAAACTGGAAAACAGTTACATGCATAGAATACACTTTTCTAGGGTGTGACAGTTATCTGTAGCATTATAGAAGAAACCTCCTTATTTCAGTTCTGGTTTTCTGGTTTATTTATTTCATTTTTTTTTTTTAAATAGCTGTTCTCCACAGAAGGGAGACACGAGGGTGAAAGTTTGGATAGAGAGTAGCACAACATTATCAGAACAAAAAAACACCTGACAAGGATCTGGATTCAAAAATTCTCACTTGCTATCTGGCATTTGGAGATAAGAATAAAGCGTTTTAGTATTTTGTTAGTCTGTAAGAACTTCAAATTAAATCACACGCCAAAAGAGATGTTAAAAACCAGATAACTCTGCTTCCCAAGCTACCTCTCCCCTGACGAGCTGGTGCTTCATAACTGATACACAAGTTACACTACTTATAGTGAAGGCAGTAGCTATAATAGAAAGCCATCTACGTGTTCAGCATAGAAGGTTCTTCATGGGCAACATCATCTTCACAGCAAAGAGAAATGTGCTGGAGAGCACTGTAACACTCCAGTGTTAGGTATACAATACTAAATAATAAGTTTTAAAGTCTCAAGGTGTCAAAAGAAATAAAGATAAACTACACAAGCAGGTCAGAGGCAGCTGATCCATTCAGCAGTTCAGCTCTAAGCTGACAGTAGGGTTTTCAGAAGTTTCTGACACGCAGCATGCAGGACCAACTTTGAATGTGGAGTGGCTGCTGTGTGCCAAGACCTCTCACCAAGCTCAGCACCTTGGCAGGAGCAGGTCCCTGGCTGGTTCCCCTGCTGTAGTGAGCAGGGTGTTAGACTCATCACAACACCCGTGTAACTGAACGGGCTGGGGCTTTCAGCCCCGACTTGGTAAGTGAGAGCACAGGGCTAATGAAGGGGACCAAGCAGCTGCTCAGATGAAGTGCTGTTTGCAGAGAGAAGATGTGTAAATGAGACTTGTAAGCTAGATCTCTTAATTCAGAAAGTTAAAGGATTTATACAGACCGGGTCAACAGATTTCATCCCAGTTTTCTCAAATATACATACAGCAGAAACAGACACAGTAATCACAGATGATTCTGAGGTGTCTTGAATTCTCTTTACCACACTGTAGAGTTTAGATAACATTTTACAAATCTTCCTACTATGCAGGCACACTGTTACTGCAGAACTGATAAAACTGTCTGACAGGGGACAGCAATGATGTCTTGTTGCACACATTCTAGGATTAGTTTGCCAGTGCAGTGTCCAAGACTTATGAATTTAAGGCAGACTCATCCACTGTGCTGTAAAAGCTCTAACTGGGCTGCTAGACAACACCCAGACCCGCTACATAAATACACAGCTCTTTGTGGAATGAGTTGCAGTGAGGGAAATCCTGTCTGGTAATCTTGTGTTTACAGTCCAGAAAACCAGGAGCTCCATCTGGCACATACTGGAGACTCCACTGTTCGTCAGGGTAGTAATCCCTTAATCATTTAAGGAGAATAGAATGCCCTCGTATGCAGTCAATTATTTACATCATGTATTACAAGTACTGTAATAATTGCATTTCAAATCTTTTTGCTTTGCATTCAGCTAACAGAGCCTGCCCCAAGTTACAATACCATATCTTACCATAAAAACTTCAGTTATACATAGTTAAAAGTATAACATCAAAAGTACAAGAAGCTGTTACCTATCAAATGAAACAAGCTGTTCTTCTCTGAACCGTTCATCAGCCTAGAAGAGATAAATGAGTTATTAGTCTTACAGACTACTAGGACCACTCACAAAATCAACAGGAGGACCTTGAACACAAAGGCATATACTATCCAGAGAGTTCTTTGAGTATGTCACTATCAACTTCAGCTTTCAGATTTAATTTAGGTTAATTAAAATTAGATTTAGAGCAAACTTTAGGTTTGATTTTTAGATTCAGAGTGTCTCTGCAAATCAGAGACAACTGAGAGATCAAAAGCAGCTAGTCCATTTACTTAGATCAGCTGTTGCTGCTTCATAGAATGGTTTAGGTTTGTTTGTCACTTCTTTCACCATCTACCAAAAAAATTCAGAGCATAATCTAATGGATAAGTGTGTTCCCTTGTGGAAATTAAGAATGCAAAGTTAACACAAAGACCTAAGGCAAAAATGCTTTCACCTGCCTTTTTATTATGAATTCTTAGTAGCCACAGGGGTTGGTCAAAAGGTAATAGGGAGAAGATTTGAAGGTACTTTGGAAATATTAGCTGTATGAAAATAAAGAAACTTAGTAAGAGATTTAAGATGTAATTTAAGGTGTGGTAAGCTTCCAACTGAACTCATAAATTTTATAGCCTAGGGCTGATGTCAAGCAAAGAGCAGCCTGCAATACTTGGCTATTAGCTATACAGTGACTCTCCATCTCGTCCTCCACAACATTTGTAGCTATGAGGATTCTCCCCTCCCTTACACTGATGAGGAGCACGCTGAAAAAAGCACCTAGTACAACATCTGGAATGACAAACCTAATGCACCAAGGCCTCATCTGTGCTCAGTAACGTGCAGCAGGCAGCTATGAAGTTGATAGGCTTTTAGATAGATCTTTCAAAAGGCTTGTAGTTCATTGTATCAATGTAAAATTCTTATAAATACTCACAGAGATACGGGAGCCAGCTCTTGCCCTTGCTACAGTCTCTTTTTCCTTCTCTGACACTCGCCTTTGTATTGCCTGGAAGTTATTTAAGGCTGCAGAGAAGTCATTCATTAAACGTTCTTTCTGAAGTCTCTGTTGGCGCTGAAGAGTTGAAACAGAAACAAGTGTTCAGATATTCCTGTCCATGCTAACGTGGCTGTCAGACTCTAAAACAACTCATAATTGTAATAACAACAATGAATGCTGGCATTCAAGTGATCTTTTGGTTCCAGCATTCTGGGGGACTGGAGAGAACAAAAAGCCCGCCACATTTTAATTTGTTATATATCAAATGCCTCACCTACTGCATAACAGTTTGTGCAATAAAGTTGTCTAATTTCAATCTAGTTTAAGTCTGAAGTAGGGAGGTCTTCTACACCATTACTCTTATTCAAGTCACATTCCAATAAATTAACCACATTTAATTATGTAACTTTTTGTATACCTACAATGCCTTTATTGTCCATTCCTCTACTTAGCCAACCAGGGTCTCTTGTCCTGATAAGACAACCCCCTTAACTTTCTTACAAATATCGGAAGCCACAGGCTTCCAGAACTAAAAGCAACACCCATTACCCCAGTTTCACAAGCTGTCTCTCCCAGCCACTCCGCACCACAAGGCTGCTGTTTCAGAGAACATGCCCAGTCCCAATAACCATTTCTGTTTCTTTTCTCCAGATACATCAGTTATAATACTCTGTATTAATGTAATGCTAATAGTAATGTAACTGGGAGGGCTGGCTGACACTCCAGAGGGCTGTGTCACCATCCAGTGTGACCTGGACAGGCTGGAGAGCTGGGCAGAGAAGAACATCACGAGGTTCAACAAAAGCAAGTGTAGGGTCCTGCACCTGGGGAGGAAGAATGCCAGGCACCAGTAGAGGTTAGGGGCAGACGTACTGGAAAGCACTTCTGAGGAGAAGGATCTGGGTGTCCTGGTAGACAGTAAACTATCCATGAGCCAGCAATGTGCCCTTGTGGCCAAGAGGCCAATGGAGTCCTGGGCTGCGTAGGGAGGAGTGTGGCCAGTAGGTTGAGGGAGGTCATTCTTCCCCTCTACTCTGCACTGGTGAGGCCACAACTGGAGTACTGTGTCCAGTGCTGGGTCCCCCAGCTCAAGAGAGACTGGGAACTACTGGAGAGAGTCCAGCGTAGGGCAAGAGAGACGATGGAGGGATTGGAGCATCTCCCTGATGAGGAAAGGCTGAGAGAGCTGGGACTCTTCAGCCTGCAGTATAGAAGGGTGATACCTTCTTCATGCTCACAAGTATCTGAAGTGTGAGTTGAAGGGGGATGGAGCTGGACTTTTCTCAGTAGTTCCCTGTGACAGGACGAGGGGCAACGGGCACAAGTTGGAACACGGGAAGTTCCATTCCAATATGAGGGAAAACTTATTTGGGGTGAGGGTGTCAGAGCCCTGGCAGAGGCTGCCCAGGGAGGGTGTGGAGTCCCCTTCTCTGGAGACCTTCAAGCCCCTGCCTGGATGCACCCCTGAGTGATGTGCTCTGGGTAATCCTGCTTTAGCAGGGGGGTTGGACTGGGTGAGCTCTAGTTAACTCCATCTCTGAAAATTCAGTGATTCCGTGACTTCTTTTCATCCTGATTTTAAAGTATCAACTTATTTAGTCTCCACATAACGTCTTCGAGTGTTGCAACATCCCAGCTGTGGGAAAGAAGAAGTTTTGAAGAAGCTTGTCCCAAGGACACTCAATACTCTAGTCAGTTCTTACGTATTCCATTAGAGAGATTCCCAACAGCCATCTCAAATTGCAGGCTTTCCAATATTGTAATCCTTCAGTGAGTTCGTACCAATTCCATAGCCATTTCAAGGAAACAAATGCTTTCAATTATTGTTTTTTCTATAAGCCACTACAGCAGCCTCATAATACACTGTAGCTTCTGTTTGAGCTGTCTGGAAGCAATAACCCTTCTGCCAGAGGAGACCCTCGGCATGTTGATACCAGCTCCTGCAGATTTTGCCTGGTCTGCTCCAACAGGCTTCACTAGGCTTTGAAAGTCACTGCTGCATTCAGCAAGATGCAAACAACAGCATTTTGTTCACCACAGGGAGATTTACAAAAACATACTTGCTAACAAAAAAGCAAAATGTGGCCATGCCTATGAATGGCTTATAAACCAATTCTGTATTTAAATACGGAATTAGATGAAGACAACATCTGCTGACCCATACCCACAGATCATCCCAGAATACAGAAAAAGCACACAAGCAGATATATCAATGTTGTGGTAGAGATTTTAAGTAGACCAAGAAAACACCAACAGCAGAGGACTGTCCCTTCCCTCTCCCACAGGGAAGGGGAACTCTGAGGACTACTAGCAAGAGAGAAAGCCATAATCATTGCCTCACTTTATTTTGCTTTATTCATATATGAGTAAGGCAAGTCAGCTTTCCCCTTCTAATTAATCACATGCCAGGGAAAGGTTTTTGGTGTGATCACATTGCATTCTGACATGCAGTTTTCCATGAGTTCTTATCCTAACACACTGCCTTGCATCAGCAGGCGCTTTGTAAACAAGATTATTTTTCAGATATTTACTCAGAAAAACAGAACTGCATGCTCAGCTCTCCTCAAACATTTAGGGCTTCTTATTCTCATGCAACTAAGTTTTACACCTATTTTCCACTGGGAAACGTCACTTTCCCAACACAAGAAGAGCAACCAGGATGTAGCCAGTCTAATGTGGTTCCCTACTTCAACACCATTCTTCATTGCAAAAGGCTGCTGGCTCTTCACCTGTGCCAGTTCAAGCTTTGTGAGGTTGTGGTCTGAGCTAGTTTCACAAACTGGATGCTTTGAAAAAAATAAAATACGTAAAGCCCAAACTCCATGTGCTTACCTGTTCAGAAGCAGATAAAGGGAGTGGTAGAGACCCCAACTCCTTTAGATATTCATTAGTCTCTTTGGCAAGGCAGTTTGCAGAATGCTGTAGCTGTTGTCTGAAATAACAGTTCAAAAGCAGTTACACAAGCTTCTTCCTATAAAGCAGTCTCAGAGCCTTTCAGTTTCCAAAACAATAGCCAAGCAGGGGTTCTGAGATCACGTATCTTTATGGTGTGGGGTTTTTTCACCCTAATGGAGAAGAGATGTACCTTCTGCTTTTACCATCAACCTGACTCCGGACTATATTTTAACAGAAGATTCAAAGAAGTTCTGTGCTCCCTGCTAACTACTATAATTCAGTAGTTTTAAAAAGATATTTTTCTCTAACGGTAAAAGAGAGAGAAATCCAAGGGAAAGAGAACTTTATTCAGTGAACATAATCACTTTTTTAGGGTAATATCCTTGTACCACCAATTAGTAACTGTTCATTTGACAACTGCCAACTCCAGTGGTTAAATGTACATTTGACAAAATTACAGGAACTCAAAGACATTAAGTTTTTACATTTTTGTGGAAAATCAAAGGTCAGAGTGAGGAATGATCCAGTTTCTACTTTGGGAAATGCAAGGCTTTCCCCCGAGCCTTTATGTTTTCCAACAATACTACAATTTAAAGCTATGCTTGCAAAGGATCTAGACCAGCAGCACCTTCTTTAGTGCCACAACACAGAAAGACACTAGTTCCATGGAATGTCACATAAAGAAATCACCTTTTTCATCAAAGATGCAGTTTGTTAGAAAAAAATGCTTGTGCTTCACAGATAACAGAACCCCAAGTTTTCTTTTGCAGCCATATGCACAAAACCCAATAAGGTACACCAGGAAGATGCAATTTTTTGGCATTCAATGGATACAAGCTACTTAAGTCACCAGTCACCCATTCACTCCAATAGATACAAAATCAAAGTATTCAGCCTGCATTATTGTCCAAGTTGACCTTCAATATGAATAAACACACATCCATTTTTGTATTAAATTTGTATGGCAGCTGAGAATCTGTGGAGTGCAACCCCTCTCACCTTAAAGAGTAGGGCCATTTCTGTAATGACATGAAATAGAGAGACATTTGCTTGGTCAACACTGAGTAGTTCTTTATCTACTGGTTAAACACAGATCAAGTCAACTGAGCAGCTCAGGCAAACCAATTCCTTTCCCAGCTGGGCTCTGATCTCATCTGCCAAATCTAGTTTATGTAGCTATCACCAAAAGTTTTGAACTTACCCAAAAATCAGCTATTATAAAAAATGGGCATGTTGTGATTAAGAGATTCAAGGTACAGTTGTATGAAGAGGTAATGGAAGAACTTTCAGGTTTTCTTTTATGGCTCCAGAAATTTATTTTTCCTCATAACTTGCTATTTATGCTTTACAAGTTTGTAAAAGATGCACAAACATAGACTCCCTGCTCAGTCTGTCTAGGAGTCAGTTTGGATGATGCCTTGTCCTTCATTGTCATCTCAATCCTCTGAAAGTGTCTGGCATTTTGACTGCTAATCTTTCCAGTGCCTAAATCCAGCTGTACTATATCAATGGCATCAATTATGGCTCTTCTTTGCTGTTTCTGCTTATTTCTATTATGTGAGCACCAAATCCAAGTACAGCATTCATTTCTTCTAACGTACAAGTGAAGCTACTCTAGCTCGTTCTCAAAGTACAGCTAATGCGTGGATATGTACTACAACACGTTTAAAATTAGCTATACTCTAACGATTCCTACCCAGCAATTTTGCATGGCTTCTCCAGAGCCCTGCAGAAGCACTTTCATTTGTCCAGTGAACTACCTGAAGCAGATAGTAATTTTTGCTTTGTAGCACTGTATTAAATTTATTTACTAAAGCATCTCCCCAAAGCAAGTAACCCAGTTCCTCTAAGAATATAGACGGAAGTGAAAGAGAACCTTTCAAGTGTTAGCTCATATAATACTTACAAGTTTTCCTGAAGTTTGCTGGAATCCTGCTTGGTTCCCAGCTGGCTCATCAAATTCTTTATTTGAGCAGCTGAAGATAAGAAAATCACAAGATGAGTTAGTAAGACAAGTTCTAGTGTATATTATTTCTTCCTGAATATATTCTTCTTACTTCCCCCAAAGGATTTCTCTCAATGTTTGACCTAACCCAAGCTGGTAAGCCAACAATTACAATCTTTGCTTTAAATGCAAAGTGTATTTTTAATGTATTAATTAGATACGATTCAGCCTAACAGACTAACTTTCAGATACGAAAGTGATAGTGAGGCATACATACCCTGAAGACAAGTCTGTGGAGCTAAAAGCTTGTGCATTCCTCTTCCTCTCCCTTTTTAAACCAAATAATATAGCTGTATGTTTCTACCGGCCTTGCTATTTCTGTATTTTAGGCTATCGCTGCTGCAGAGCAACTTTACTGTGCTGTGCTGGCACTTTTACATATTCTAGAGTTACTTAAATTATTAGTGCTCTGTTAAAAAAAAAAAGCCACGGGTTGCTATCAGTTAAAAAAAAATAAAAGTCTGAATTTTTCTACTCATCACAGCCCAACCCTTCCACAATACTGGCACAGTCTTTCAAGAACAGCAAATAGCAATGGTGCATCATTTTGCATCAATTTGAAATCATGTTGTAGCGAGAAGAGATATTCCAGCCCTCTTTCTCCACCATCTCCTAGGTTTTTCCACTGTATTTCTTGCGTAGGCACTAGTGATCACGCAACAACACAATCACATCAAACTGCTAATGCACCTGAAAAGCAAGTATCATCTTCTCTCTCCACTCCCTCTACTTTAGAAGATTATTTTCTGACAGATCAGCAAGCTGATCGCTTTATTCTGCAGATGCACAATTTTTAGCATTACTAAAGATGCTGCGTGTGCCTCTTACAAAAGCAGTACGATGTCTGATGGGTTCAAATCAATCATGGAATTGTATGCTATCCCATCAAGCATCGAGAGTGGCAAGACCAAGGGGGATCAAAATATAGTTCTGCAGGTACCTGCCATAGAGCTGAAACAAACCATGAGTTCAGCAAGAGCTACTTCAAATTCAGTGCCGTCCTACTGGTGTAATTTCTGCTTTCCGGCTGGAGCAGTCACTTCAGTTGATTAAACGTGTTGCTGGAGGAACACTCCTACAAAGCCATCGCTTCTTTAAAAGTGCTGTCCAACAGCATATAAGAATGGCAGTAGATCATATTACAGCCTCAGCTGTGCTAAGTAATTAGGCAAGTGTTCCAGCTTTTGCATCCAGTGGGAGTATTCTCAATGGGAATTCTAGACTTCTACTAGCTCATCCAGAGAGGAGCTTTTTTACAACTCCGTATACACTGAGCTGAACATGGCTTTGAGCAAGCCAGAATGCATATATTTCACAGCTCTGTCAGCCACAGGAGGGTCAGAAAAGTTCACAGTGAAGTTAAACAGAGTATAGTCTGCATACCATTTGTCAATGAGCAGATTTCAAGGACTTTGCAAATGGCATTTGTGTTATAATGTCTGGACACTCAGTGATGTATTTTTTTTCCTCCATTGGGGGAGATTCTTGTACAAGTCTTATGTCTACAGAGGCGATGTGCTTTTTGTCCTGGTCTGAGCCAGGTTCAACAGTTTGCTATGCCTAGTTTATCTCAGGCAACAGAAATGCGCAGAGTCCACACAAGATGGGAACACAGCATCTGGGAGGCCAAAGGAAAGAGCTGAAGCCCTTTACTTTTAGTCTTTGGATATTGGATATACGTATCAACATAGAGAGCCCCCTCAGTCAACACCTTTCTGTCTCCAAACACTTACCCTTTCAGGCTGTATAGCCTTCCACATACTATTTTACACTTAAAATTGCTTAAAACATTTCAATCCCTGCTCTAGGTGCTTAGGTAATGAACAGTCTTGCAAGCAACAGTTTTGCAAGCTCAGGTCACTAGTTTTCTGTACGTTTTATGTAAAATGCTAACTCTAGAGAGTCTCCCAAAAGGGGTAAAAAATAGTCAGCTGTGTCCACTGATTGCCCTATAGTGAATGAAAAGAGAAACGAAGACAGGCTTCAGTATCTCCTCTCCTCCTAGGCTTGAATGGAAAGCTTTTATAAAATATGTAATGAAGATAATTACCATAATGTTAAGTCAGATGTTCTGTGTGTTCCCACCCACCATGATAAAAACTGTAAAGCTGTTTGTTTCATTTTAGACAGGCAGCTCACTGAGATACAATGGCGGATGGTCACGGGACAGCAAGAGCTTATCCTAGGAGAAAGAAAAGCTGGACTACTTCAGAGGGGAGGCTGACAGGGAGAGGGCCCATGGAAGGAAGTGGGACATAAAGAGGAAACGAACAAGACTGAGCAAAAGCAAAGCAGCTTTAGCAATATTAATAGGTTTGTATCATTGAATTGTAGAAGTCACCAATTTTCAGAGGAACCAACATATTCAACTGTTCTTGACCCTAAAAAACGTGCATGGGTACATGAATAATCAATGCCTTTTTTAGCAAAGGCAGCATCCTTAGGAAGGGGTTCTATCAAAGACTCTTTCAGTAAGAGGTATTACAGCAATCAATACCAGGATTTCAGTGATCAGCTTACAATACTGATAACTTTTTCTAATGACAACTATATAACCAAGAAACTGCAACATCGTTTCCTTAATAACAGCAGCAGAACGCTTCCCTGCAGGACTCTGCCGGCACACTTCAGAGGAAACAGGCAAGTTACCACCAGCCTTCTGCAACAGGAGCTTCTCCCGCACAAGGCGGGGTGACAGCCTTTGGCTCCCGGCTTCCGTGCTGAGGGCCCTCAGGGCGGACCAGAAGCCGGGCTCTTGCCAAGGTGACAGAGGGCTTCAGAGCTGCTGGGAAAGAGCCCAGCTTGGTAAAAGTGATATAAACACCGCATCGAAGCTGACAGCGGCGCATACTCGCCCCAGGCCCGTGGCAGCCCCAAATGGTTAATGACAGGGCCCGGAGGAGAAAGGTCAGCACCGGCTGGGGCGTGCCCACAGACGCAGGGCTGAAAGGCCCCGCTGCCGCAGCTTGGGCCAGTCCTCGGCCCGCCCGGCACCGCCCTGGCCGGGGCTAGGGCGGCCCCAGGAAGCGCTTCCCCCTCGCCCCCTGAATCCTGCAGCGGAGCGACCATCCGTGAGGAGCGCCCCTCACAGCCTGCCGCCGGGCCGGGCCGGGCCGCCTCTCACCCCCCAGGGCCCAAAAGCGTACTCACTGTACTGTGCGATCCGCTGCACGTTGGTGCTGCATGTCTGGATGATGCCGCCGAAGTCCCGCGGCGGGGGCGGCGCCCCGGGGCGGTGTGGATCTAGCGGGCCGTACGACATGGCCAGGCGGAGAAGAAGCGCGGCGCCGCCGGTCCCAGCTGACCGAGCCCCACCGGCCACTACGCATGCGCGGTAGCTGCTGACGGCGCGCCCGCATATGCGCGGGGTGCGGCCGCCGGCGCCTGCGCGCTCGAGGGGCGGGGAGCGCCTGGGGTGCCATGGCAACGAACCGCCCGCCCTGCCCCGCCCGGGGCTGAGGGGAACCCGGCGGCCCCTCGGCTGCCCGGCTCGGCGTGATGGGGGGCGGCTGCTCGGCTGCCTGCGGGGACGCTTAGTAAGAGCCTGACATGGCTCTCCATGGCCACCTGGGCAGACGCTGAGGAGAAGCTCAGCACGGCTGTCTGTAACCCATGGCCACCTGAGAGGGTGCTGTGGAGGAGCCGTGGCTCTGAGGGCATGGTTTCACTACCGGGGCGTACCACTATCTGAGGGAAAGCTGTGCTTTGGCCTGTGTACCTGCCAGAGTCCCTAACTCCTGCTTCGGATGGGGTGAATCAAGGCACTGATAGCTTTTGTTAGAAAAGATTGTTTTCGGATCTGCCTCATCCTGTGGCCAGACACTGGGGCTACCCAAGGGAAGCAGGGGAACGTCACTGAGGACCAGGGGAAGCCAAGGCTGTTTTGGTCATAACCTACGCTTGCGTAAATGCCATGAAAAACAGGGGAGCTAATGGGCTAGGCCTCATTAGATAAATCCTGCTGTAGCGTCTCTGAAAGACAACTGGTGCTCTAGGCTTCCTAAAAGGCCTAGAATTTATAAATGGTCAATATAACAGCAGAAGAGTAATGAATAAGTGTTTAGAGGTAGACCATACATAACAATTTGTGATTAAGCTTTATCCCTTATTTCTCAGTTACTATAGAGCCATAAAGAAAATGATGAGATTCTTTCCATGTAACACTTCAGGATGCACCTCAAAACATGGCACGAATACACTGGCTCCTGGAGAAATGCTATTTTCAAGAGAGCAGAGAGATTTGATTTAAATAATCTATTCTATAATTTGTTCAGTTAGCAAACTAATTTTAATCAAATCAAGCTGTAAAATTAGGGGGTTTTTTTGCCTGTTTTAATTTGAGCTTAAAATATATAATGAACTAAATTATATGTGTTTTTTTAATGCCACCACTGGAGGGAATCATATCTGAACTTAATAAAATTATTGTAGTCAACAAACAAAAACATTTCCCTTAATCATGGAGATACTGAAGCGATATTTACTCCACTGGTATAAGTAGCCCTGATACCTGACAATGCAGCCTCTACCAAACTGGGAGGGCTGGCTGACACTCCAGAGGGCTGTGTCACCATCCAGTGTGACCTGGACAGGCTGGAGANGCAGAGGCTGAGAGTGTGGGCAGTGCCTGTTCCTCCTGCCAGCAGAAGTGGTCCAGTGCTCTGCAAAGCTGAGCCTTGCCCAGCACCCCCGGGCTGGAGCTGGGGCCAGTTTCCTGGGAAACCTCTGCTGTGCACATGGTGAGTGAGAATGGAGGAGCAAAGACAGACTCTTCTCAGTGGTTCCCAGTAACAGGTCAAGGGGCAACAGGCACAAGCTGGAACACGGGAAGTTCCATTCCAATATGAGGGAAAACTTGTTTGGGGTGAGGGTGTCAGAGCCCTGGCAGAGGCTGCCCAGGGAGGGTGTGGAGTCCCCTTCTCTGGAGACCTTCAAGCCCTGCCTGGATGCAGCCCTGAGTGATGTGCTCTGGGAAAGGGGGGTTGGACTGGGTGGTCTCTAGAGGTCCCTTAGAGAGTTGTTGGAATCACTCTGACAATTCTATGATTCTGTGGAATTGCTTCACTGCTAACACTGCCTTCCAATCAATTAACAAAGTTCCTGTGCGCATTTATGACTGAGGCAAGTCCATGTTTAAGGCTTCAGTCAAAGGCAAATTGCAGTCAGTGACTGAATTTTAGGTGCTCTCAGTATTTTCAGGTGTAGGTGCTCATGGGGGAGGTAGACATGTCACCTCGATGAAGCAATTCTGCTTTGATGTGGTCCAGTTCAGTTTTTGATTTTGCATTTCAGTGTTTATTTGTTAATGAAGCTGTTGGTGTGTCCATTTCTATGCGATAAGCATGACAAAAATGAGATATTTTGGTTTAAAAAGCACAAATATGTCTATGTGTCTCTACAGACATTACAAAATGATCAATTTAGCAATATCAGAATATAAACTAGTAGGAAAACAATTAGAAATATAAATAATAGAGAACTTTTAAAAATGTTAAGAACAATTTACGTTCTAAAATGATTTAAAAAATCAAGAATATTTTTACACAGTGTCTCAATTTATCTATTTTACTTCATCCAGTAATGCAATGCTAGTTTTCAAATCAAGAGTAGAGAAATGTAAGCTTACATCCCTTTCTGCTACCTCCTGCAGAAGCTATTTTAAGGAAAGTACATCCAATTTTGAATGAAAAATATGAGGTCATACCCTGTAAGAAGTAGAGGAGTCAGTGTATGTGTGATTAAAAATAACAGTGTAAATATTTATTTGAGAAATGCCTGATACACTAACACATTTTTAATTACAGAAGTGTCCACAACAGGACAAAATTATGTTAAATATAGAGCAGCTGGCGTTTATTCAGCTCTTAGCCCATGAATAGTTTGCCGAAGTTGGTTTGACCCCCGGTTCGCTTGACGCAGCAGTTCCTTGCAGGTCCTGAATCGTGAAAACGCTGGGTCACGTTCAACAAGTCTTCAGGGAGCACCAAGGGTAGGGCAGGCAGTTTCCAGACTGACCCTGTTTGTGAAAATCTAATTTGAAACAAAATGCAGTAAATTCCAAGGAACAGTACTGTGATTTTCAGTGAAGCACTGTTTTTTCTCTACTGAAGAGCATTAACAAACTGGAACTTGCTTTTCAGCTTCAGAAGTATTCTAGGAGAATTAACTCTAATCTGTCCCAAATTATGTTTCTAAGAAAGGCTTCTTAAAATAAAAGCAAGCTGGGTGGTGTTGGATGGCAGCAGCAAGTGATTTGTAGTGCAAGTGGTCACTTTTAGATACACTAAATAAGCAAACCATTGTCAGGAGATGAAAATACACTTTAAAGAAAAGCACCAATGCTTTAAAAGGGTTTTCTTTGTCTCTTGAAAGACAATTACTGTGAAAATCCCGATCCCTGCCTTGGCTGTATGGGATTCATCCTTCCTGAAGATCTGAAATGACGTTGGAATTGTTTAGCTGCAGCTGAGATGTACAGTATGTTCTCCTGGATGAGCTCTTCTGAAAGACTGTCCATTTTAGTGTGGTGACTTTGCTGTGATAAAATCCCACCCCCCAGCCCCTTCCTCTGAAGAATAATGACACTTTCATCCCAGAGAATAAGAGATCTTTTTCTTTCTCTTTTGTTCTGTTTTGCTGCTGTCAGCTCTGAAGAGGTGACAGACGAACAGCCAGTCTCTTGAAGATGGACATGCTTTATTGTGTAAATGTATGGCCTGATAATTTACACATGATAATGTCTGGCTGAAAAGCACCAACATCTTCTCTAGTTGCTTTTGTGACCCAAGAGTTGTTGGGGTTTTTTTTTTGGAAGACCAATAAAAATGTTAATTCCAAAAGAAGTGAATATCTGGGTCATGAGATTTCACTGCACACATGGGCTGACCCATGGGGGAGGAAGGGAGCACAGCTCAAGCTTCATGATGCTGCCTATTTCCCACTCTGTATACATTTACCATCATCTGACATAACTGATTGCAAAATCAATCCGTGTTATGCATCTGAATCTCCCAGCTCCCATTCCATCCATCCCTGTGGGAAAAGTAAAGCGTGGTTATATAGGAAAAAAAAAAAGTTGACATCAGTTTTAAGAAGGAGGTTTACAGCAGTTTTGAATTGGGGAATTTATTCAGTGTGTGAAGAACCAATTCTTCTAACACAGAAGAACTGCCAGTATCTTCTGTTGCACACTTCAGTGAAATAGGACCGGTGCCATAGGACCATAGGACCAGTGAAATAGCTCAGTGCCAGAGCCCACTTCTAGTGCACGGCCACAGAAGACATTTTTTGCAGAAGGATGCTCCTGGGTGCAGCAGCACGGGTTATTGTGCACTTCCTACTGTGTCACCTGAGCACAGGGACAATGATCACAGGGCTTTCATGAAGCGTGGACTTGGCATCGTTGAGCAGACAGGAAACTGGAATGGAGCAGAGATTAAGAGATTTATCCAAGACGGCAAAGGAAGCCCGCGGCAGAGTTAGAAAGGAGACCTGTGTCACCTAAACTCAGATTTAGACTAAATAACAGCAATTCTCTGACAATAGGTGTGCAAATTTGGTTCTGTGCCACCGTAGTGGCTGGGCCATGCTGCCAGTCTCTGGCATGTCCAGCTTCCCCAGATCCAGGGGATCCCTTGTAGTGCCTGGTGAGCAGTCTGGAGCTTGGGGGGAGGTCCCCAACACATGAAGTGCTGGTGCCAGAACTGATCCTAGAGGTGCTTTCCTTTCCTCATCAGGGAGATGCTCCAATCCCTCCATCGTCTCTCTTGTCCTACGCTGGACTCTCTCCAGTAGTTCCCAGTCTCTCTTGAGCTGGGGGACCCAGCACTGGACACAGTACTCCAGTTGTGGCCTCACCAGTGCAGAGTAGAGGGGAAGAATGACCTCCCTCAACCTACTGGCCACACTCCTCCCTACGCAGCCCAGGACTCCATTGGCCTCTTGGCCACAAGGGCACATTGCTGGCTCATGGATAGTTTACTGTCTACCAGGACCCCCAGATCCTTCTCCTCAGAAGTGCTTTCCAGTACGTCTGCCCCTAACCTCTACTGGTGCCTGGCATTCTTCCTCCCCAGGTGCAGGACCCTACACTTGCTTTTGTTGAACCTCGTGATGTTCTTCTCTGCCCAGCTCTCCAGCCTGTCCAGGTCACACTGGATGGTGACACAGCCCTCTGGAGTGTCAGCCAGCCCTCCCAGTT